>JAHBCN010000118.1:225000-282387 GCA_019359885.1 Listronotus oregonensis | reverse complement strand
TTTAAATAAAACTTTTTGGGCCCCTTTTTGTCGGGTTTTAAAAAAAAAAACATGAAAATACAAATTTTTTCGGTCTAGATTTAGGGAAAAATGGAAAGAGCGGTGATGAGCACCCTCTTCCTGAAAATTACACAACAATTGAACAAGGGATAGTCGAGATATAAAATTTTAAAATTAGGAAAAATGATGAATTTTTGCAGAAATCGTGAAAAATTGGCCATTTTCAACAATTTTAAAATTTTATATCTTGCTTAATTGTGTCATTTTCAGGAAGAGGGTAGTTTTCACCGCTCTTTCGAATGGCACCACCCATTTTCCCCTAAATTTGGACCCAAAAAATTGTATTTTCATGTTTTTTTTAAACCTGACAAAAGGGCACTAAAGAGTTTTATTTAAAAAGTCGCAAACACGTAAACTAAGAAACGTATTGAACTCTTCAAATGTACCATTGATTTTTCAATATTTGAAGAAATATATTTTTAAAGATAAAATTTAGGGGTGTACGCAGACTTTTGCAAATCACTGTATGTATCTGTATTAGTACCCATTTAAATTTAGCGCCATAAACCATTGTCGGCCATACAACCCAATTCGACGGACGGCAGAATTCGGCGTCAATGCTCCCGATACCGGCTAGACGCTAGTAAGAGTCAGTACATGTTAAGCGGCGTTTACATTGGGATAGTATATGGGTTAGTTACTTGTACCAGTAACTTGCAAGACAGGTACTAATCCAATGTAAACCAAATATTAAGTAACCTGCACCAGTACTTGTACCAGCAGACGCTAGGAAAGTGAATAGTTTCCCTAGGCTATTTACTTGCATGCTAACCGTCCCCCACTACCAACCGTCCACGCTACTAACCTCTTACTTGCCGCATGTAAACATTTTTGGGATAGTTAGCGCCAGTGCCAGTAGATAGTAGTTGTATTAAGGACCACGTGAAACAACAATAAAATATAGTATTTTAATAGAACTGATTTATTTCTGTTAAAATGCGGTGGGCAGAAGGAGAAACAATTAAATTTGTTGAACTTTATAGAGAACATGAGTGTCTGTGGAATGTTACAAAACCCATATATCGTAATAATCAAATGCGATTAGCAGCGCTACAGAAAATTGTTGACGAATTAAACATTGAAGGATTTACAGTAGCGGAAGCTAGAACTAAAATTAAAAACTTGCGCAATACTTATAGTCAAGAATTACAAAAAATTGAGAGATCAATTAAATCTGGAATGGGTGGGGATGATGTGTACTCTTCGTCCATGAAATGGTTTAAAATCATGGACGCATTTCTGAGAATAACCAAAGAAAAACGATCCACACAAAGTAATTTGGTAAGTAGCATTTTTTATTTGTATCTAATTTATTATTTGATAGACTATGGCTAGGCCTTTGGAAATGGTAAAAAGTGAAAAAAAATAATAGTAGGATGAAAGTTATTGGAAAAGAAAGAGAATATAACAAAAATAAAAGGAAAAATAATTTACGGGCGATCTGAAGTCGGGAAGTGCAAGGGGGGGTATTTTTAAGGGTAAAAAACGGTTAATCTCGATTTTCGGTAAAACTATAAGTCCTATGAAAAAAGTTAAATGGCAAGGTTGTAGGTAATAAAAGGTCTACAATTTTTTGTTTTTACACTTTTTTATAACCTCACAATTTATGTGAAAAATTCAAATAACCGTTTTTGGTTTTTTATTTTTATCTTTTACAAAAATAAAAATAAATTCACAAAATTTGGTGAGAATTTACCTTTTAAGTCCAAAATACACTGTAATTTTATTGTTTTAAAATATTTATTTTTTTACCTTATTTTGACTTAATATCGAAAAAGCACCCAATTTTCAATCGAAATTTTCTCCCGTCAAAATATTCGCTTTTTTAAAAAAGTCGGTAGGCTTTTTGTTCGTTTAAATCTCTACTTTCTGATGGTGAAAAAATATACATTATGTTCTCAGAAAATCAAGAAACGAAAAAAAACTCGAGACCGATTTTTTTTAATAATTATGTACAATTTTGAGCTATTTATTAAAATTTACACTGTAATTACTCGAAAAACGTAAGATTCCATGTTACATTGATAAACAAAAAATTTGAAAATCCATAAACGTAAAGATTGCAAAAACATGCTATAAGAGTTGTTATAAAAAATTTCGGATTCGAGTTTTTTTCGTTTCTTTGCATTTTCTGAGAACATTTACCATAGTAATGTATATTTTTTTGACATCATCAGAAAGAAGAGATTTAAACAAACAAAAAGCCTACCGACTTTTTTAAAAAAGCAGATATTTTGACGGGAGAATTTTCGATTGAAAATTAGGTGCTTTTTCGATATTAAGTCAAAATAAGGTGAAAAAATAAATATTTTAAATCAAAAAGTTACAGTGTGTTTGGGAATAAAAAGGCAAGTATTTACCAAATTTTGTGATTTTTTTTTGTAAAAGATAAAAAAAAAAACCAAAATCTTGGTTATTTGAATTTTTCACCTAAATTTTGAGGTTATGTAAAGAAATGTAAATACAAAAGTTGCAGATCTTTATTACCTACAACTTTTTGCTATATTCTCTTTCTTTTCCAATGGGTTTCATTCTACTTTATTTTTTGTTGGTTTCAAAAATTATCGAACCTGGTCTATGACGACTTGAATTAATATGGTTATGTAGTGAGTTGAACTAAAAATAAATAAAAAAATCTTAATTAGGAGGTTTAATGAACATTATATAATTAATAAATTCTGCTTTCCTGCCATGGTACTGCACCTTCATTATTAAAGTACCTTTTGATGTGGTCTCTAAATTCTCGGGCAAGCCTGGATGATTTGTACCCGAAATAGGTTTTGAAATTAATTTTAGGTTTTGTGCCTCAGATCTCCATTTCCCTGGAATAATTTCACCTGTATCTATATTTTCTTCGTCAACAGATCCCGTCGGAAAATAGGTAGTTGGGGCAGTTTTTCTTAGCCAGTTATGAAGAGCACAAGCAACTTTAACAATTTTGTCTGTAGTTGATAAACTGCACGATATTTTCTTGTCAAAAATCCTAAATCTGCTAACTAAAATACCGAATGCATTTTCAATTATGCGTCTTGATCTACTTAAGCGATAATTAAAAATCTTTTCTTCCTTGCTCAGAGGTACGCTATTATATGGTTTAGTTAAATATACTTTTAGGGGAAACGCATCATCAGCGACTAAACAATGTCCATCTGGCAGTATACCATTTTCTAATTTTGTATACAAAGAACAGTTTTGGAAAACACCTCCATCTGATACGATTCCATTGCAGCCAACATCGATATATGTAAAACAATAATTATGGTCTGCAACGGCCATAAGAACAACGCTGTTATGACCTTTGTAGTTAAAAAACTCGGTTCCACAGTGTGGCGGTGCTTGAATCAATATATGTTTGCCGTCGATGGCTCCACAGCACATAGGAAAGTTCCATCTATTTTGAAAACCGCGGGCAATTTCTTTCCACTCTTCTGTAAGGCTAGGAACCTAAAAAATAAATTTCGGGATATTATAATGATGTCACGGGATATTGAGGTTTACTATTTAATACTATTCTGTTAATAATTATTTTTTTATTTCCAGGATTCTCAATACAGTGAAGAGAATAAATCTAATGAAACAGAACTGCATGGCGATGAAGGAACCGCTGATATGTTACCAAACACAGAGTTAGATAATGATGCCCAAATAAACAAAACAGGGGTTACTGAATCATGTACCCCTCACAACATCAAACAATCTATCCCACGCACTTGCTCCTCCACTGGGAAAAAAAGACGTCTCCAAAATTTGTCTGCATCAGTTTCGGAGTTGCACCAAATAACCGATTCCGTAGCACAGGCAACCGAGGAAGATGAATTCGAAACGTTTGGAAGATATTTGGCACTTAGCTTGAAAAAAATGCCACTTCACCTGGCACTGCAATGCGAGAATGAATTACAGGCAACACTGAACCGGTACCGCATTACGGCAATATCCTCTCCAAGAAGTTCTTCGGCAAGCAGTTATGCAGTTGACGTTGATAATTATACGTATTCTGCTTCTAATTATTCCGTAGTTCAGGAACCCTCCACCCAGACTTCTTCCAGCATGCCCATTTCCAATGAAAATACCAATTATTTCAGCAGACTTGTTGCACAGGCCATACAAGAGGATTAAGATATTTTATTGTTGTTTGGTATAAATATAATAAAAAAACATGAATATATGAATACTTTATACTTACTTTTATAAAATCTTTTAGCGCCTCGAAAATTGCATCACAGACTTCTGGTATAAATATTGATATTGTGGGTTTTGCAACGCGAAACAAATGCTGAAGAGTTCTGTAACTGTTTCCTGTAGCCAAAAAATTAAGTGTTACTTCTAGTTTTACACGAGCTGGTATTGCATCTCTCATTTGAGTATCAGAACGTTGAATTGCAGGTGAAATCATCGATAGCAGAGTTTCAAATTGTTTAGGAGTTAATCGAACACACAATCTATATTCCTCGGGATCCTCTGTCGATAGTTCCTTTAAAAGTAAAGCAGATGCTCCTCTAGTATTTCTTCTACTAATCCATTTTCTAACCCACAATCTTTTTCTGGTAGAAGCTTCCTCCTTATATATATCATTAATTTCTTGTCTTAGACACTCGGAAACTTTTAGTATACCTTTTTTTATTTGAATTAGTTTTAAACCCGAAATTTTACGATTGCGCAGTGCCATAATTGTATCACGACATCAAATTCAAGAGTGCTACTAGAATAATTTGAATACTAGTATTGAAAAAAAATATTTGTGTGTAGACGCCAACTAGCCTATAGACTGGGCATACTTTACTGGTAGGATAGTACTTTTACCAGTAGCTAGTACAAGTAGCTAGGCCAATGTAAACGCCGCTTTAGGTCGGCTAACTGCTAAGTCTGCCGCCTGCTTGTTCTGCTGCGATTCGATATGTTTTATATTTCACGCTTCACGAAACTTTGCGTTTAAAAAGAAAATAATAAATGTTTTGTTAATTCCTGGTTATTTTAAAAATAAAAGTACATTAATTTTGTGTTTTTTTACCGGTAATTGTAAAATGTAGCTTTTGTGTTTGTCATTGATTTTAATTAAATCTCGTTGCATTAGGCTACTGTTACATTGGATGCATACTCTGACGACCAATGAGAAGGACGTACTCGTGCGTGGTCGGACGGACCGAACAAACGCAGTGATTTAAATATAAACGGTTATATTGCATGCGTTCAGGTCGTCAGAGTACATACTAATTCGGACGACCAAATTCGAGAACCAAACTTGTTTGTTTTTTTCGGATTAGTCGTACGACTTATTTAGTGAAGTTTTTAGCAAAATGAAAAGCTAATCATGGGTGTTTTTGAAAGGAAAGCCCTGTGGGACCAAACAAATAAAGATTATCACAATCGTGATATAGCTCGGAAAATTTGGTTATCTCTGGCACAGGAAATAAATGAGACAAGTAAGTAAACACAATCATGCATAATTTTTTGCTACCACAAGAATAATAAACATTCAATTTTTGTTCAATTATTATGATATTGGAATGGAATAGATCCTACTGCACTATCAAAGTAACTTTTAAAGGTATTCCTTATATTGTATGCTTCCTGATTGGCTCTATTGTAAGTTCTAGATGTGTTTGGTTTGCCTGATTTATATTCGGCATTCTCTTGGTTAGTTGTGGTTACATTCGCTATGTCGAGTCCTTTAATCCTTCTCGGTCTATAACAATTTTGTGTAAAATACAAACACATTTTACTACAATGTCTGCTTTATCGGGACAAATTTCCATGTTTTTTTTTAAAGCCTCCATTTAGCGCTTAAAATTCCAAAAGCACATTCCACCACTCTTCTTGCGCGTGACAATCTGTAGTTGAAAACCTCTTCTTCTTTTTGAAGGTCTCGTCTCGGAAAAGGTTTCATTAAATAGGATTTAAGGGGATAAGCTTCATCCCCTAATAATCCATGCGGAATTTTCAAATTACTCTGTGGAAGTACTTTAGCATCTGGAATATTAAGCGACTTATTTTCCAAATGCTGATATAGAGTATTATGTGACTCCTCCGTCACTTTGCTTCACAAAAGCACCGACGTCCACACAAATAAACCTATAATTAGCGTCGGCTACAGCTTTGAGAACTATAGAAAAATACTGTTTATGGTTATAATACATTGATCCCGTATTAGAAGGACATCGAATCCGAATATGCTTTCCATCAATGCACTCAATGCAACTGGGAAAATTCCATTTATTTTGGAAGTCATTCGAAATTGATAGAAACATGTTTTCGGTTGGAAAACGCATATGCTTTTCATGAAAAGTCTCCCAAATAACACTGCAAGTTTCGTAAACAATTAAACGTATTGTCGTATGTGACATTCGAAAAGCGAATGCCAAAGAGCGAAAGGCTAACCCGGTTGAAAGATATCTGAAAGAGAAAAAAATCAGTTAGTAAATACAATTAGAGGTGTTTTCTCAATAGATATGAAAATATCATTTAGATATGTAATTCATATAGATATGTAATTGATTATTATTAATAATTGAATCTTTGTTTTCAGGCGTGACAGTGAAAGCAAAATGGCGGGGCTTAAGAGACAACTTCAGAAAAGAATTGACAAAAACAAACAAAGGATGCTCTGGAGATCCCGGGCAGTTAAAACTGTATCCAAGTGGCCTTATTTTGATATGATGATGTTGCTCAAAGACAGCTTGAGTCACCGAAGTGCAAAACGAAATATTCCATAGCTTGAAAATGAAGAAAATTGAAATCAAATTGAAACGACTAATAGTAACCTCGATGAAGACATAACATTTTCCAACACAAATCTGGATAGTCAGACGCCTTCACCTGAAATGTATCAATTTCCTATGCCTGTCACTATGAATCCAGAAAGCCGTAGAAAAAATGAAAGTATAGTTAATGCTGAGCCGCCAAAAAAGAAAAAAAATTCAATGTATGATAAAATGGTGGACATAAAAGAAGGAAAGATTAGAGAATATAAACAGAAGAATAAGGAAAGTTTACAAGCACAAGACAGCGATTTTCACTTTTTAATCAGCTTTCTGCCTTACTTGAAAGCCGTTCCTGAAGAAAGAAAGCTAGCAGTTCGCATGCAATTACAGCAAACACTTCTAGACGAGCAGCAATATTCAAAGTCTATTTGGACAACTAATAGCATGATGTCAAATGTGTCGCCGAATTATCAGAATTACACAGCACCATCACCTCAAAGCTCTTATACAACTGAAGAAGAAAATAGCAGCTGCGCTATATCGAATGTGCGAGAATTATTCATTAACTTTCACTAATGCATATTCCTAACTACTTTTGTATAACCATTTACTTTTTCTTTTGGCCAATAAAAATGTATTTTGACTACTCACTGATGTCGCTTCTGATTTAAAAAAATACATAGAAATGGAGCGGGTACTTTCTATTTAAAGCCTACAAAATCAAGAGTTTTTCTTAAAATTATGAAAAATACCTACGTCAAATAATTTATAATAATAACAACTTTTATATTATGACACCATGAAAAATTATAGGGTCTAAAAACAAGGCGCATAATTTTGCTCGTGGCCCTCAGAGACAAAACAAAGTTAATAATTTAAAAAATTTAAATGCGAAGTATTTTTAGAAAATAATTACCTTGACATTTCATTTTTGTGATAAGATTCTTTTGTTTTATATAATTTTCATTTTTTCGCTTCTATGCTTTTGTTAGTAATTATATTGGACAACACCACTAAAAGCTAATAAAAAAATAAAAATTGTGGTGATTTTTCTAGCGGTTGAACACACTTACGAAAGTTGGATTGTTTCTCAAGTTTGTCGAAATTCCGGATAAAATATAATTGAAAGTTTCCGGTAACATTCGAAAGTATTCAAAAAATTTTTGTGGTTGCTGTAACAAATCATCAAATAATAAAGAGAACTCGCCATTTTCCTCTCTATTTTTAAATATGTCATTTACCCATGACATCCTTTTATTTTTAGCAAAATGAGATGTAAGAAATTGTTTTGCAAAAAATAATCGTCTTCTTCATCCATATTTAAGTACAACATGAAGCACGACCGAATCGTAAATAGGCGCACGTAATGTAACCACAAAACTCGTCAGACCCAAGTCGTCGTTATCCGTCCGTCTCATTAGTCGTCAGAGTATGTATCCAATGTAACCGCAGCCTAAAGGCGCCGTGCGTGGCCTAAGTTTTGGTTTTACTTGATACGGTGTTTTATATTGCCATGGGCAATTTGTTTTAGACGACAAGGGGTCGTTTTAGGTGTTATAAAATCCAGTATTTAACTGGTTAGGTTTTACCTAAAATTTGGGGCTACGACGTCAGCCCATCTTAATTGCAATGTTTGGGAAGTTGACCCAATTAATTTTCTTTTTAATATTTTATGCGCTAATACGGACCGCGTTGCCGGTGTGGATATTTGGTTAAATTTTCTTTGCACTTTGTAACTAAAGCTTGGTATATTTTTGCGTTTTCTTACTTTAGCCTAAAGACTAATTTGAAAAATCTGTTAAAATTTGTAAATACCGTAATAAGGTCTCAAGGACTAGTTTGATAAATATTTGTTTTGTACTTGTTTGTTGAAAACATAAAATTTGGAAGATAAAGCCTAAAAATAAATCATAAATCCCAATAAACAAGACTGTTATTTAAAAAAGAAAATAAATAGAACCAGTTTAGCTGTAAACCAATCAGAAAAGGTAAATGCTACTTGTGCTCAAACTCCCCCTATTGACGCGGTGGCGCCATGTGAATGCCGCCCCTTTCGATTGGGATTTAAAAAACCTGTTAAGCCGCGTACTCATACAGCGAACGAAGGCGAACGAACGGCTCAGAACGAATTCGTTCGGATAATGTGTACGTACTAACGAATGGGTTTGAACGTGTTCATTCGCCTTTGCAAAGGTTCGCTCAAAAGGCGGTAGATCAAAGAAAATTCGCGGGAGAATTTGTTCGTTTAATTTATATGTGAACGTCGTCGAATTAGTTGGCTGTGGATGTTGATTTGACAACATCAATTAATAAAATGGAGTGGAATAACGCAACTTCATTGGAGCTTATATCTTTATATCAAAAACAAGAGTGTTTGTGGAAACCTACTGATCTTAAATATAACAGCAAAACAAAGAAACTAGATGCCTGGAATGAAATAGGAAATGCATTCAAATGTGAATCCAGTGAAGTTAAAAAGAAAATGGAATAGCTTTTGGCTTCCTTCCGAAGTGAACGACAGAAACAAGAAATTAAAACGGGTTCTGGAACCGAAGATGTTTACAAATCTACATGGTTTGCTTTTAAGCATATGCTGTTTTTGTTGGATAAATTCATCCAAAATAAAACAAAAAATACAGAGGTAAAAATATTTTTATTAGTATCTAATATCATTTTATAATAGGTATCATGAATAAATGAAATAATATTTTATAAAAAAATGGTTGAATACATTGTATATCAAACATATACCTACATATTTTATAGTCTATCTATACAGCGTGGTCATTTAGTTTTTTTTTTGTTTTTTTTTTTTATGTTTTGGTATTTAGTTTTTTTGTCCTTCCTCTGCAGGGGTATTATTTTTAGAGATTTTCTTGTAGTAAAGGGTGTCACAAAAGCTTCATTTTAAAACTATTTTGACATGTACAGAGCGTTCACAAAAAGCGTGACAATTAAAAATTTATAATTTTTAAATGGAACACCCTAGTATATGTATTATTCTACGTAAAATTCGAAAAAAATTGATGTACTACATGCTATATTTCATTCATCGGTTTTCACAATACAGGGTGCTAAAAGTTGACCTTTTTATAATTTTAAGAGGCTATTCTAGAGCGAGTTATCGAATTGCAAATATCTACATGCAAAAAAAAATATCATAAATATCTTTTATGCACTAAACATTATGAAAACCGATAAAGAAAGTATAGCATGTGGTTTGCGGGTGAAAGTATAGCAAATTTTTTCTTGAAATTTTACGGAGAATCACAAAGTAAAATAATGAATCAAGAAAATAATGGTGTTTGATTTAAAAAATATATAAGTTTTTATTGTTACGCTTTTTGTGGCCCTGTACTGTAAACAAAAAAAAAATTAAAATTGTATTTTTAAAAAGTACTAAATGGCACGAAGGTATATGTATATTCTAATAATCACGCATATTTGCTTTGCCAGCTGACACTACCCTCCGCCATAAAATATTCCGCGAATTCATATCTAATAGCTTCATTATCAGCAGAAACCTTTCTTCCTTTCTTAGTTAATGGAAGAAATGACTCCTTGTTTTCTTTTTCTTGTCGCCAAGTACCCGGAATTATTGTTCCATCCTGCTTATATTCATCAAATGTTCCTGGTGGTGTGTAAACGTTCCGTGAAAGTTTACTCTTTCTTAAGAAGTTGTGTAAATAAATTCACGCTAAAACTACCATTGTTGCCTTTTCTGGAGACAAGAGCATCACTTTTCTTAAAACCCTGAATATAGAAGACATTATGCCACAGTATTTTCAATTATTCGCCTTGCGCTACATAATCTGTAATTGAAAATTCGTTTTTTTGATCCTTTTTTTTTTGTTCTATAGGATATGCTTTTAATAAATGTTGATGAAGGCTAAAAGCATCGTCTCCAATAAATATATAAGGAACTTTCATTTGTCTTCCAGATAGAGCTTCATCAGATGGCAAATTAAATTCATTGTTTTGTAGTTACGGAGTTTTTTGTTACACCGCCATTAGAAATTCTACCTAGGCAGCTGACATCCGCAAACAAAATACAGTAATCTGAGTCAGCTTTTGTAATTAAAATAGTCACTGCCGCTGTGTATTGGTGCCTGTATTACACAGTGCTTTCCGTCTATAGCCCCAAGGCAATGAGGAAAATTAAATTGTAGTTCGTAGTTTTCAGCTATGTGCTTCCATTTTTTTTCTGTAGTGGGCATCTACAAATAAAAGAAAAAACTATTTTCATAAATGGCTATTAAAAAAAATGTCTTTCTATTATCAAAAAATTCAAAAACAAATAGGAAAACACCAGGTGCTGTATTCTGGTTTTAAAAACGCAGTATATTTTTAGAAGTATATTTTTTCACACCTTTAATACAACTTTTTTTCCAGGAACACCTTAAAAAAATATATGAAGGCAATTCAAACAATATAGTAGCTGAGGATTCCACTTCAAACATTGACGAAAATAACGATTCACCACCACAAACCCTATCATCAAAACGGAAATCAGTTTTTTTGTCGCCGAAGAAAAATAAAAGGCAAAAGCAAATGGCAAAAGATGCATACAAAAATTTGCAGGATACAGTCCAAAAGCGAAACCTACGCGATGATAGCACTGTTTATGGAGAGCTAATCGCATCCAAACATCGGAAGTACAGCCCACATACGAGAAGCGTGATTGAGCATTTAATTTGAAATATTCTTTTTAATGCTGATATGGGTCGCTACGAGACAGACGCTCAATTTAGGTCTCATTCCCAAAACATTTATTCTAATTCCACACCTTCTCCTTCGGGTTCAATAAATACTTTTAATTATGATCAACAATCAGAAGTATCTCAAACTTTCGTTTCCACACCATCACCTTCTCCCTCCAACTCGACATCCCTTGTTGATTATATAAATACATTTGACATACAAAACTAGAATATACTTAAATACATAACTAGAAAATACTATTTTCTTTATTTTTTAAAAAATATTTTTTATTTGTTTACGTTATTTTCAGAAAAAATATCAGTTACCTAACTTGTAGTTGAACTTTTGATTAATAAAATATTAAAAAAGTTTACTTTATTTTGTGCATTATTTACTTACCTTAACATATTCCTTAAGGGCCTCAACGATAGCATTACAATCTTCAGGTACTATTCTTGAAATAAGCTGTTTTGATATTTTGAATGTATATATAAAGCTAGTATAAGAATCACCTGTAGCCAAATATCGTTAAGTCAACATTAATCTTTCTAATGCAGGTATCGAGTCCCTATATGTCGTGTCTTGTTTGCTAATTTTGGAACCAATTCGTTTTAATAACCACTCGAAGTCGATAGAATTTATTCTGTAAAAGTTTTGGGAAAGGCCATAATCCATTTCGGCTTTTAAATCGTGCATTAAATCCGTCCCTCTGTACGTATTCCTACTTTTAAATAATGAAGTCATCCACCAACGACGTTTTCTTTTTCGCTGAGGTGGTCTAGTTTCCTCATTTATAATAACACACACTGCACTAGCAATAATTATTAATTCGTCATCAGACGCCATTAACTGTCTGGTGTATATCCCCCGAAACAAAGAGAATAGACAGTTAAGGTGACACCAAAAACGTAAACGTATCGCTTCAGTTTGGCTGTGGCGCCTGCGCAATAATGATTTGCTAAACGTATCGAGATACGGCTGACGTAACGTAGCGTCTCTGCACGTCGGCTTGTTCAGTAAACGCATCGAACCGGAATTTACCGATTTAGACGTTTTCGTGTTTCATCGCTGTGTACTAAACCTTACTTTTTCGGCTTTCTGCTTTGTTTATTATTTTTGATTTTTATTAGGCAGCTATATTTTTCTATGTTAATTTGATAAATTATAGTTTTGTGAAGCCAGTAGATACGTTTTTGTGTCTTGTGGAAAGGATTAATTGAAAAAAAAATGAATAGCACAAAAAAAAGGGTACATTTTTCAGAAGAAGACGATATCCATTTGTTAAGAGAAGTTGTAGGACAAAACCCCTTTGAAGATCCAAATAGATGGAGTCTCATACAAACACATTTAATCCAAATAACAGGAAAATGTATAAATGTAAGAACTTTAAAGGATAGAGTAAAAAATTTGGTTAACAAATATCGTGCGAAGGAAGGCATTGCACAATTCAGGTACGAATTTCACAAAGTATTTTACAGTCCAAATCAGACTATGTTAAGGTACTCAAGAGCCCTAATTCTACTAGGAATAGTATTTTTATTGTTTAATAAAATATTCAGGTACATATTTTATTTAATTAGTGCAATATATATCTTATTAGATCTGGAATTGAAGAGGAAATAAGTGAGATAGACGATCTTCTTAGAATAATATCAGAGTTGATCAATGAATTTAAAAATTTAAAAATCAAGAACAAAAATGAAAAAACAAAGGATTCACTATATCAAAAGGGTTTTGAAGCCAGAGAGGCAGCCACACAAGAAACGGAGTTTCCTTTTACAAGTACTAGTTTTGCTGATATTGGTGGTAAGTTTCAATATTAGGTCATAATACAAGCTCAAACATGAGGTTATACTACCTGGGCATCCTGATGAATTTTTATGTTTGCATTAAATTTGCTGGTCTTGCCATTAGGGGCCGTTCAAGTATTACATAAGCAGATTTATTACAAATATCCCCCCCCATCCCCCTTGTCAGCAAAAGTAAACAAAGATCTTACCCCCTCCCTCATGCTTACGTAAACATTTGTCAATCAATGTATTGTTTTTTAAATATTATAATTAATTTATGTTATATAATTACCATTCGTGAAAAAAGTAAATAACTACCGATGACGTAATCATCATCTAGACTTTCCTACCCCCCATGTCATCCAAAATAAGCAAAGCAAAGACCCCCCCGCCTCCCCATAGTGCTCACGTAATACCTGAACGGCCCCTTAGGCAAATACATTTATCCTATAAATGTGAAAACCACAATTCTCTCTCTTTGAAGAAAACTCAGAAATCTTGCCTCCAAGGGTTATGATGCCAATTAATGCACATATATTAAAAAAGAAGTTGCATACTGCATATCACTTTAGTTAATGTCCAGTAGTGTGTCCCAGAATATGTGGGCAATCTCCCGGATACCCGGATTCAGATAGAACACAAAAAAATATCATAAGTTCCTATTAAAAAAATTCTACAACCTTTAAAATACTTCATATAATCTAATAATTTTTCCGACTGCCTGAACCTTAAACTAAAAAACATACCTACTCTTGTTTGATATAAATAAAATAAACTATTTTTGAGAAAATACTTCAAATTCCCTTGTGGATTATATGGTTTCTTGTTTTACTTGAAATAATGGATCTTCTGTTTATCTGAGAAACATCCGATTTTGTATCAACGACTGTTTTTTGACATGTCATTTAAAATAATAATTTAGCTTTTTATGTAAAAAAGGATTATAGGAATAAAATACATTTCATCATAAATAGGTAAGTATTCAGTTTTCTGTTTCACTGTTTGTTTTATTGATATCGGCCAAGAGTAACTTTTCTTTGAGGTTGAAGGTATCTAAAAATATTGTGCCTTTTATCATACAGGGCATGAAAAAATTGGCATTATTGTGGTAAAGCTAGTTTAAATATGGCAGATGTTTAAATCTGGGTTTGCTTTAAGGAGTCTCATCTAGTGTCTGTCATACTGAAAAAATATTAAATTACATTAATAATTACTTTGAAAGGCATTTAGGGGCGAAAGTTGAGGTAGTGTATCTTTCTAGGGGAGGACCTTGGAAAAAATTCATAGGAACATATAATATTTTTTTGTGTTCTATTTAAATATTGATGTGTATCAATAAGTAATAAAAGTTTCTTTCTCACTTTTTCTTGTCTTAGATATCAATGAAGTCACTATATCAGAAAGTGCTGATGACTGTAATGTAAATATCGAAAATCATACTGAACCAGAAGTAATGAAGGTAGGGAGTACCCCTTCTGTTAAAAGAAATGCCGTGTCACAAAGGACCATTTTAAGTAAGGTTATAGATTGAATTGTCTATTGAATAATTATTATAAGACTTATACCATAGCAATGGGAATCCACTTTTATGGTGCAACAGAATATACAAGCTTCAAGAATATTGGATACAAATAATTTATTTTTTATTTGTAATTTTGTAGCTCCAGCTAGGAAGCGTAGCTCAACTGGAATCAAACAAGCTTCTCTAAGTTATTTGGATAAGAAAAATGAAAGATGGTTTGAAATTAGAAGAAGAGAGTTAACCTTGCAAGAAAGGAATCAAACTCTCCAGGAAAAAAAATTTGAGCTTGAAAATTGGGAAAGAAAAGAGAAAATGAAAATAGAGGAAAGAAAAGTCTCCATGGATGAAAATAAGCTAAAACTTGAAATGGATGTATTTAAAAACCAGCAAAAGCTCTTAGAAATTGCATTTCAAGCATTTGGTAATGTGAATAATAAAAGTCAAGCAAATTAACTTTGGAATATTTTTAGTTTTTTTTTGAATGAATGAATCATAAATACATATATTATTTAGCATTTTTACAATACAGTTAGCTTTGTTAAGAAGTTTTGAGTTTAAGATTGATTGAGATGTTTCTAATTTTGAAATTGAAATTCAAAAACGTTTGTATAGTTTTTTAGTTTACCTACCTATACTAATTAAGACTGTGACAAAAAATACAAATAAACTCTATGCGACTATCAACGGTTTCTGTTGATTGGTAGTCTAGTATAAGTAAATAGATTTAGTACCAGATTTGACTGTTATAGATTTATGTTAATGAATAAATATCCAGATTTTCATGAAAACATAGTTTATATTAATTTGTGTTTAAACATATTTTGACCTAATTATTTAAATATTCCTCTAGTCCAGGAGGAACAACGTTAAAATAAGATGATGTTTCGCTACCATACAAACAAGTGTGACAATTTGCTAATATTACAGCTACCCTGTAGATTCTACCTACATCTTGCAGTAGTATTTTTAAATTTTTTTTAAAATCAACAAAGGCAAAGTTTTGAACTATTTTATTAAATCCCCATTCAACTGAAACTCTTAAAACCATCATTAAATTGTTAAAATTCTGTCTTTCGGGGTTAATGCCAATTTCATGTTCTGTGTATGGCCTCAGCAGCAGTTCTCTTAGACCATATGCTTGATCACCATATAAAACAAAATTATGAGGCTGCTGGCCAGGAAATACCATGTTTTGTTCCAGTTCTGGATATAAACCAGATTCTCTGAAAATTCCCGCATCATGTCTGCGTCCTTCATAAGGTCCTTTGAGGCTAATTATGATTCCATCGGGACAAATAACTGACTGGAACTTTAGACAATGGTTTTTTTTATGTCCTGAATAATAATGCTCTTGCTCAACAGAAGGTCGACAAATGGGTCGGGCAGTTCCATCAATAAAGCCCCAACAATTTCTGATAGGAGAACCTTTTCTTGAAATTGCCTACAAATTTCATTAACCTTTCATTATTGCATTGAATGCAATGTTTAAATGAGAAATTTCAAATATATTTTCAAAAACACAATATATCTATCTCAAACTTACATGAGCATATTGTTGAAGTTTGTTGAAATTCAAAAAAGTATTATTTGCAAGGTTTTCCAACAGATAGCATTTATTTTCTGCAATTATACCTAGTGTTGAATTGAATATATTTGATAAAACTGCAGAAGAATAACCAAAGATCGGCTCCAAATCTACTAGTCTATTTGGATATGCAAGTCTTCTTAATAATACACACAGAGCATTATTACCTAAAAAAGAACAAAAAAAATATATTGGAAATTGTCTTGTCAGAACTACATGGATGGGCTACAGGTGATTACAAAAGTTCTTTAATCTTTAAAAGGCAAGGTTCCATATTTTTTTATACTTACGAGATATGGTCACACCATCAACAGTTGTTACTGATTCTGGAATCTCCAAGCTTCTTGCCAGCCTTGGAATGTGTTCTTTTGAAAATCTGAATAAGCCTATACATTCGGTTTCCAGCATATTCTCCAAATCAAATCGCCAGTACAACTGAGCTCTTGGTCCCAGTACTTCCCCATCATCTAATATGTGTTCAATTAAAAGATCGTCTATGTCATCGTCTTCGTCATCACTCATTAATAATGCTAAATTTAGAATTTCCTCCATTTTTTTGTATTAACAAAAAACAAGTTATAATTATATCCAAAAAAGCAAAAACTATAAACATAAATATGTAGATTAAACAAAATAAAAAAAGTAAGGTTAGGTATGAACCAGCGTCTACGTCACGAAATAAGATACGTTACGTGAAGAAACGAACTCACCTTAACTGAAATAAATCAGTCAAGACTTTGCGTATATTCCTACGTTTACGTCAAAAAGATAAGTTTACGTCATTGAAGTACCTTAACTGTCTAATGAACGCGAAAATATTCGTTCGTTAAGTGTAGACGCCAAGCCGATTTTGTGAGCTAAGGCCAAATTCGTCTAAATCTTACCGAACAAATTCATTCGTCTTCGTTCGCTGTATGTGTACGCGGCTTTAAGGTATGGTTTCGGTGACGCGCACGCCGGCAGCGTTCTTACGCGGAGCACTGCATTTTCTGAGGAAGCAGTTTCGATAGTGCGTCGCGCTTGAACTTGTTCGCCGCAGAGACGCGCCGGTGCCTGCTGTACTGCTTCACAGACCAGTCGAGCCGCAGTCGGTCAGAGGGCAAATAGAAATATGGCTCGTTTTTCCTCTGATAATGATGAATTGTTGCTCGAGGAAATTCAAAAATACCCTTGTATATATAATTATGAGGATAGATATTATAAAAATTTTGTAATTAAGGAAAATTCGTGGAAGAATATTGCTGTTTTAGTAGGGAAAAATGGTAAGTACATAACTGAAACGCATTATATTTATTGAAATATCATTTATTAGGATATGATAGCATAATATAATAAAAGTAAACTGTTTGATCATTGCCATAAATTTGATTTGATTCACACAGACTTTCATCATGGGGCAAGGTTTTAGTTTTTTTTTCGTGTGAATATGTAAAACACCTGAAAACCAAACTGCAAAACATTACATATTTGCTAACCTACTACATTTATATTCTATTAAATATATTAAACGAATATTTTATTTATTTTGATACATGGACCGCCAAAAGGTTTGTCATATAGTATAGGATTTTTTTTATTTTTGATTAATATCAATAACAATAACTGACATACTTTTTTGGGCATTCATTTCTGCTTGTCAAATTATAACATGAAGAACAGATTTTGGAATCTTATTCCTGGGCATCCAGACAATTAAAATATTTTAAAAATTTATCTAATATCCCACAAAGTTAGGTTAGTTGAGTTATTTGAAGAAGTTATTCAAAATTCCATTTAAGGTACGTGTGCAAAATTTAAAATTAACATTAGGAAAAATATATCACTAAAAAAGTTACAATATTGAAATTAACCTGACGTTTTGTACTACCAAAAAGACACTTAACCAGTCATTTATTTGGTTTACCCCATGGTTGTAAGGGGTGGAAAACGCAACCCCTAAAATTTATTTCCAATGTAACTTTTTGTCTTATTATTTGTTTACCATTTAAAAATTTATTTCCGATAGCCTGTTTCATTCTAAACAAAAAATGTCTCTTGGATTTTTTGCCCAAAATAAACCAGTTCGCAGCAAAAAAATATTTTACGAACTACAGAGATACATCGTCATAAATGCGAACTGGATTTATTGTTATTTTGTAGTTAGTATCTGCATTAAACGATTAAAGGGTAATAAACAAAACTAATTTATTAATAACAAAACACACAACATGTAGAAATCATAGTAAATGTTCAATATGTCGACCTTCAGACATTACGCATGCATCTAGACGTCGGCGCATTGAGCCACGTATTCGCTCAAATATTCCTGGAGTATCTCCGATTACCCTGCACGCATCGCTGATGCGGTTTCTTAAGTCCTCTACATCGCGAACAGGAGTACGATAAACCAAATGCTGTAAATGGCCCCAAATAGAGAAATCGAGAGGATTAAGATCCGGGGATCGAGCGGGTCAGTTCTGTGGTCCTCCTAGACCTATCCACTGATTTGCATATGTTTCAGTTAAATGCTGACGTGCTACTTGACTAAAATGGGAGGGAGCCCCATCATGCATAAAAAACATATCCCTTCTGACGCCCAAAGGAACTTCCTCCAGCAGTACTGGATGCAATTCTCTTAAAAATTGAACGTATGTCTCACCATTTAATCGAGGAGGTAGAAAATGAGGCCCAATTAAATAATCCCCACACGTTAAGAGAAAACTGTTCTTGATGGTTAGATTCGACAATAGCGTGAGGGTTTTCATCAGCCCATATGTAGTAATTATGAAAATTTATAATCTTGTCCCGAGAAACACTACATTCGTCTGTAAATTCTATCGTCTTCAGAAAGTCACAATTTCTTCTAATCATTTCCAGCATCCAATTGCAAAATTCAAGACGGTTCGGAAAGTCTCGCGGTAACAGTGCCTGTACTCGTTGCAGATGGTAAGGGTATAAGAGTTGTTCCTTTAAAATTCGAAATACCGTAATATGATTAACATTTAACTGGAAAGCAATCTTTCTAGTACTGGTAGTAGGTTGCTCTTCAATCAAATTAAGTACTGCTTCCTCAAGCTGTGGTGTTCGTATTTCTCGATGGCGACCACAATCCTGCGTTCTTTTGTCGAATGAACCATATTCTCGTAATCTTTGATAAGGTCGAGCAAATATTCTATGTGAAGGATGCTGCCGATGAGGATACATTTCAGCATATCTTCTAGAAGCTTCTAACCCATTCCCTTGCGACAGACCGTAAACGTAATGCATATCAGCCATTTCCTCATTTGTGTATGCCATTTTAATAACAAGTGAATTATTAAAGTAACAAACTAAGAACAGAACTACAATACACAATAAGTATTGATTCGATTTCGAAAATTCACAAACTGACAGCGTCATACCAATTTAATTGTCACTATCGCTAATAGCGACCTACTAGATAGATTAGTTTCGTATTTTGGCATTTATGACGATGTATCTCTGTAGTTGTTCGTAAAATAATTTTTTGCTGCAAACTGGTTTATTTTGGGCAAAAACCCAAGAGACATTTTTTGTTTAGAATGAAACAGGCTATCGGAAATACATTTTTAAATGGTAAACAAATAATAAGACAAAAAGTTACATTGGAAATAAATTTTAGGGGTTGCGTTTTCCACCCCTTACAACCATGGGGTAAACCAAATAAATGACTGGTTAAGTGTCTTTTTGGTAGTACAAAACGTCAGGTTAATTTTAATATTGTAAATTTTTTAGTGCTTGTGAAAAAAATTGTTATACAAATTTTATGTACCCCCTTTAAGGGGCTGTATCATAACAAGGGATGCTCCAGTGAAATTTCTTTATATGAAAGATCCTATCTTTTTTTCGATGAGGAATCACCTACTTAAATGTTTTACACTTATTTAGTTACACCCTGTATAATAGTGAGGAAGCAAACTTTTTAATTTTTTTCATGGGATATGTTAGAGCACTCAAACACCCCTCCCCCTCCGTGTGTTTGACACTGACCTAACCAATAAGCTTCTGACTCAAAAAGTTATTTTGGCTTTGAGACCTGTTCATCTTGCCAACTTACTGCTCCTTCTTCAATACAAAAATTTATAAACGCATCTTTGATCTGGAAGCCCTCAACATTTTGAAATCCGCCAGTTCTTGTTAAATTCTGGAAAGTATTAGATTGTTTTTCGTTTGGATCGTATTCGAAGTGAGGATTCCTATTATTTTCCAAGTACCCGGCTCAAAGTAAGTTATGTAGACAACAGATGGATAATATTAAATCATCACGTTTCAGGTTTCACAGCTATATGTGTGAAATATACTCTAAATACCTGACTCAATATTCCAAAGGCATTTTCGGTCACTCTTCGTGCTCTGCTTAATCTGTAGTTAAATATAGCCCTTTCTTTATGCTCATTTGAAGATAATTTATTGAAGGGTTTCATTATATGCTTGTGCAACCGAAAGGCCTCGTCTCCAATAATAACATGTGGCATTTTTTTGTTGGTATTTGGTAGCATTTCAAAAAATCTTCTGAGTTCAGTATTTTCTTTCCAAATGACGATTTATTGAAAATTGAACTGTCGCCTTCCTTACCATATGATCCAACGTCCACCATGACAAAATTGTAGTTTGCGTCAACTAATGCAAAGATTACAATGGAAAAATAGTCTTTGTAATTAAAGAACAAAGAGCCAGATTTTGCGGGTGAAAAAATTCTTGTGTTCCCATCTAGGGCTCCAACACAATTTGGAAAATTCCATCGTTGCCAAAAATCATTCACGTTATTTTTTAACATTTCCGTTGAAACTGGTGGAAGAAAAAGTGGCACCAAATTCTTACGAATAGCAGCTAATGTTGTTTTAACGATGGTACTGATGTAACTGTGGGAGATTCGGAAAGCAAAACTCACTGATCTAAACGTTTCGCCTGTGGCTAGGTACCTGAAAAATACCAAAATGTTAATAATGCTTGTAAGGAAAAATTCAATAATTAAATTTGACAAATATTGCATTTATTTTAAAAAGAAAATTTTTAAATACAAAATTTGCATTAGGGGAAATTTTCCTATTAAATTATTTATAGAAAAACTTCTTTCATAAAACGGTGCGAACTTTGTGGTGGACACTGTTTAATTTTTAAACTTATCGGTTAGCATACTTTAGATCATTATAAATCAATCAGAAAATTAAATAAAATACAGATAAATTACAATTTTTTTCTATTTGCAGCCGAAGAATGTAAAAAACGTTGGAAAAGCATCAAAGACCATTACTTCCGGATTAAAAGCAAAACAAAGATGGGGACTGGTTCTGCTGCTTCCGAAAAACCCGTAAAATGGAAATTCCACGATAGACTTTCATTCCTCGATAGTGTAAAGCACGAGAGGAAATCCGTCAATACAATGGAAGAACAAGTTAAAAGTCCTGTGGAAACTGACACTGAAATTCTTACAGCCGATGAATCCACTACAGAAAAGAATGATATCGATGATATGAATTCACCATCTCCTGTAATGACATCTGACAGTAGTTGTTCTACACCTTTTTCCAATTTAGCACCGAAAAAATATGTAAAAGGGAATCGAAGGAATCTTTCAATATGAAATATTTCGAAAAGCAAGCTAATAAAAGAATGGAACTCTTACAATCCATACATAATACAGGGCAGACCGTAGAGAACGAGATAGACTATTTTATGAAAAGTATCAGCCTAACTGTAAAAAAGCTGCCTCCCGATTTAATTAGTGGAGCAAAAATTAACATTTTGACAGTTGTAAATGTTACATTAAATTTTCGATCCTATAATGTAACATATTATTATTATGTTTACCTGCTTGAGCCACAAAATAATTCACTAGTACTTGATTCGATACTATATTCCTACGAGACCATCCGAGTAGAACCTGAAACTACTTGTGACAGGCATACAAAAGGCCTGACCTGGATAAATTGCTTTTGCCATTCTGCATCTAAAAAGGAATAAAAGGTATGCTGGTTCATTTTTTGGGCCCTAAAAGGGTTTCTAGTCGACTTTTCCAATGGGTATAAAAGGCTGACCTGAGAGCAGAATAACGTATGGGAGCTGATAGACCGGTGAACTGTAGACACAGCTGACGCTTTCTAGCAGGTACTTCATAACGTTGCATTGTTTATTTGATTTGATTTATTTCTCTAAAAGAAACAAAATTCTATAGAATAACATAACCCTTTATTTTGATGTCAGAAATTCACCAACGTCCAAATCAGCTGTTCTATCGATCGGCGAAAAGGGACCGGTCCTTAGTTTGTCTAGGTTGGATTTGCCCGATCACATTCTCTCTCCTTTCATCTTATTAACATTTTCAGCTGGGGGGTGCAGCCCGCAAGCTGGTGTGTGCTTGTGTTCGATTCTCTGAAACGTATGGACCTGCAGGCGCGTTCACATGGAAATAGGGTTGTGTCGCGAGATCGCAAGACGCGGCGGTTCGGCCCTCCGATATTTACGTTTTTTTTTGCGGGTGTAATCGTAGGGGTTGTCTTGAGTATCAGGTTATACGGGGGCACCATGCTTGGTGGGTTTTGTCCAACACTTTAACGTCTAGATCTTTAGGATGGTATCTGAGACTTTGGTAGGGTAGCCATCTTGTCGATTCGTCGGCCTGAGACGGCACGGCCCTAAGCCCGGTAGATTGGAAGAAAAAAACACCGTTGTACAATAAAACTAATTTCACCCGCTGAGAAGGTCTCTTTTACTCTTCAAGCCTTGCAAGGAAAAGTGAAGTGCGTGATTTATTCCCGAATAATTCATTTTGGTTAAAAAAAAAACACCTTTTCTAAAGGGATTCTAGTTTGGGTAATAAATTTTAAGTGTCTTATGGTTCTAAGTGGGTACTTGGATAGAATTTTCTGGGGAATTTGTGGAAGATTCTGGAGTCGAGAACCGAAGCACGTGTCTGAAGGATTCAAGGCAGTAGTAGCTGGTTCCTGATTGTTTGAGGAGAAAGGGGGCACCCTGTGCCAATAACTAGGAGCTAATTTTAATGAAAAAAAAAACCCTGGACAAGTAGAGGTAATTCTTTTATAGATTGTGGTTTTGTGTTTCTTTTTTTTGTTTTTTTTGGTCAGGAAAGAGGAAATGCTTTTAGTAGGGAGGTCTTTGCTGGCTTTTCTGGTTAATCATTCAATTTTTAATTAAATAAATTACTGGGGTTCGTTTAATATCTTATATCTAGACCCAGATGTTACCAGTGGCTACATGCTATTTATACTTTTATGTGATCTTTATAACTATACGTAGATCTAAAAGACTCTGTTTAAGAAAATAAAGGATTTCAATAGTAATTTTAAGTAACAAGCAACCAAGCTATTCACATACGATGTAGCTTTATATGACTGAATTAGTACTAGGTATCTCTGGCATACAAATTGGAATAAATAGGCAAGTAAAGAAAAAAATCGAACTATTAATTTCCTAGTTCGATCAGTTTAAATAAAAATTTGATTCATGATTTCTAGTACTGAAATATCGCCATTTTCTGTTACAAATTTAATAAAATTGATACATACTAGCCAATATTTTGTTTACTCGTTACAATTTTAATATTTAGAAACTACTGGTTGAAATTTTTTACTAAGTTTAAATATTAGCTCGTATTTAATAATTTCAGAGGTGCTTAAATAACCTACACCTTGAGTGTTTTATAAGTGAAGCATGTAAGCACATTGGGTCTGTTTTTTTTTTAATAAATATTAGGTTGGAGACTACAGTATTTTGCTCATATCATATTTTTACCTTTTGAATAATGTTGGTTGTCTTACATTTTATTTTACTGTTCCGAACAGTTCTATAAACATAAAATTTTGGATCCTGTTTAATCAAGTAAAGGGGATGAGGGTGGAGGTTGGCCAGGACTCTCGCTACCTAAAGCATTTGTCGTATCAATACTAAAGAAAGATTTTCTTTAGGGTTTTTTTTCCTGTTGGCATTTATTTTTGGAGCCAGACTTTGAAGTTGGAGCTGTGAGTGTAAGCTTCTTGCCCCTGGAATCGTCAATCAGTTGTTTCCTGTCAAGGTTCACCACGATTGTTGGGTACCCTCACCAGTGCCTACGATCAACCGTCCAGTGTGTCGAGGAGGCAACCCATTGTCATCGGATCGGGTCTTGGGACATACCAAGAGTAAAAGAAAACAAAATAAACAATATTTATATCACCAGACAAGTAAGACCGTACTGAGGTTGTAAAGGACCAGGGTGACAATTTAGTATTTCCTCCCATTGGGACTGGATAAGGTCATTTATTATTATTTTTTTGATCGTGCACCCTATCCTTTGGAACCGGTACTTGTGTTTTGATGATTTACTTATAATTAATACTATTCTTTTTTCATAAGCGTTGTATAAGACTAATCGATCGAATTTGATTTTATTTTATGCGTAAAGACCTGTGCGGTTGGGTATTTCCTCCCCGGCTTGTAAACTTTCGTGTACACGACAGGTATAGGGGTAAGAAGGAACCTTCACCAATCTTTGTTTCTTGTTATTTTTTTCTTTCTAAATTTAAATCATTTTTAATACTATTTTTAAATACATTAACCATAAAGTGAAATATTTTCTGTTTAACTGTAACTGTTACACCTCTTTTGAATATTTAGATGTATTTTTTTGTCTTAGTAACGAATTGACTCAGTAAATATCAGATACATTTTAACGATTTTTAAGACTTTCGAGTCGTTATTTAGATCATAATAAAATTTAGAGCTTGCTTCGACTATCTGGTTTTCGTCCACCTCACTATTCCCTCTTGGATTTTCAGGGACATCTGAGAACCTTCTAACTTAGGTTGCGGTTGTCTAGTAAGTTAGTGGCGCCCTAGGTTCTCTGAGTTGGTTAGTTGGTTTAAAAAAAAAAAGAACCTACTCCCACGCCGACTGAGCTGTCGGAAGCACGGTGTTACGTAGCCGCGGTCTCGGAGGGTAAGTGTAAAGGCGAAGCAGCTGGTAGCGGCGAACGGCGTAACATTTTTGGCGCCCAACGTGGGGCCTAAATAAATAAAAAAAGAAAGGAGCGGTATTTACTGGGAAATTTCGTTTTTTTTTTTTTGCGATCTACGGACTTTGGTATTTAAATCTTTATTTTTTTCCTTCATTTGACTCCATTTTCTCTGTTGATTTATTGGCTTATTCGCTTTGCAAATTTGTGTACAATAGGTGTATTGAGTGAATTTTGTGTTGTAAGTAAACTTGGTTAGGGATACTTGTAATAAACATTATTGTTGTATATAATTAAAGTTCTGTGAAAGTGATACACTATGTCCAGGAAAATGCATATTAACAGGTTAGCTCAAGATGAGCTAGCCTATGAACTAGCGATAAGAGGTATTGCTGCGGGTAATGTAGAGGAGATGCGGCATCGGCTGACGATGGCCATCCAAATGGAGAAGACTGGAGATAGTGTGAGATATCCTAAATATCCGTACAGTTTTGAAGAAGACGCTGAAGTTGTCGACCGGAAGATCAAGGAGCTGACTGGAGCTATTGGAACTTTTTCCAACCATAAGCTAAGTGGGGCTTACAAGAAGTACTCCAGCAAGATTGCGCATGTGCTGAATCGTTTGGATCATATGGATCCTGGGGATGATCCGGCCCAACAAAAGTCGCGTTCAGAGTGGTTGGCGATGGCAATAACTCTTCTTAATAAGTTGGAGGAAAAAGTAACTAAATTCGAGGGCTCTCAAAGGGATAAACCACCTGGTCTAGATCTTATGGAAGCAGAAGCCAATGGCGCAAATACATCCACACAACAGACGCCGAAAGGTTCGGATGATGAGTCGGAGGTAGCTAGCTTTCGCAGAGATATGAGACGCGCCATAAATTCTTCAGTCATATCACCTCCAAGTTCTTCTACGGTGGTAAAGACAATCCTACCAAGTAAATGGGACCTTAAGTTTTCTGGGGACAAGAAGGGACTTTCCCTAAGCGCTTTTCTGGAAAAGTGTGGGGAATTGAGTATAGCTAGGCATGTCTCTAAGGATGTATTATTAGAGTCAGGTATCGACTTATTTACGGGTAGAGCCTACCAATTTTATTTGGCGTATCGCAGTGATGTAGCTACTTGGGACGATTTTGTTGACCTATTAAGAGAAGAATTTCAAACACCAAATTACAACGAGAAGCTTTTTGAAGAAATTCGTCGTCGAACACAAGGACCAGACGAGAGTATTGGGATATATTTAGCAGTCATGGCTGGATACTTCAAAAGACTAACATGCTCCGTCTCCGAAGATGTGAAACTGAAGATACTGTTAAGAAACCTTGCACCTTTCTATCAGAACCAGTTGGCTCTTGTAGATATTACATCAGTTAGCCAACTTCGAACATTATGTAGGCGTTTAGAAGAGCGGAGGGAATCTGTTGAAAATTATTCGCTACCTTCTAGGAAAGGACAAGTTTTAGAACCCGATCTGGCGTATGTCGAAGAAGAGGCTACTGTAAGTAGCGTAAACTCGGAAAATCCTCAGAAGGCAGGAAACATAATTTGCTTTAGGTGTAATAAACCAGGGCATAAAGCGATAGGATGTATTCTTCCCAGGCCAAAATTTTGTTTTAAATGTAAGACAGAAGGAGTTACCACCAAAACCTGTCCTAATTGTAGGCAGTCGGGAAACGCCCAACGGCGCTTCTAAGCCGGCCTGTCGACTTAGCAAGCGCCAATAACTTAAATTTTCAGCCTGTCCTTGATTATGTGTTGGAGCATGCGCAGCACGATGAGCGACCGTATTTAAAGGTAAATGTTTTGGGAAGAGAGATTTTGGGTCTATTGGATTCAGGTGCCTCTCGGACCATAATCGGGCGAACGGGTTGGGAACTTATCAGGAACATGGGTTTACCTCTCAATAAAAATCAAACTCCTGCATGCAAAGTGGCTAATGGCCAGAGATGTGTGAGTATAGGCGTATGTGAAGTACCAATAAGGATAAGAGATCGTGTACGACTTATCGCTACGCTGGTGGTGCCAGAGCTAGCTCATACTCTTATTCTTGGTGCTGATTTCTGGAGAGCAATGGGGATAGTGCCGGACTTGCGCCATGATGAGTGGTATTTTTCAGAGGCTTTGGAGGTTGCTACAATGGATGTGCTCAATGAGACCGTACTTGATTCAGAGCAACAGGGAAAGCTGCAAGAACTAATCGAAGCTAACAAGACACTGATGGGTGATCAACTGGGTTGCACAGATCAAACCGAACACGTGATCGTCACGGATTCTAGGCCGATCAAGCAGAGATATTATCGAGTTTCACCAGTTATGCAGCAACACATTGACGATGAGTTGAAAGAGATGCTACGACTTGGAGTGGTAGAACCATCGAACAGTCCCTGGTCTTCACCCATCATTTTAGTGAAGAAAAAGGACAGTTCCTACAGATTTTGCGTGGACTACAGACGCGTCAACGATGTTACAAAAAGGGATAGTTATCCATTGCCGCAAGTTTCCGATACGCTGGACAAATTGCGAGACGCAAAGTATCTATCCAGCTTAGATATAAAGTCCGCTTATTGGCAAATCCCAGTAGCTGAGCAATCGAGACAGTACACCGCTTTTGCTGTTCCTAATCGAGGACTTTTTCAGTTCCGGAGAATGCCTTTCGGACTTCATAATGCCCCAGCTACGTGGCAACGTTTAATGGATAAGGTATTAGGTGCTGATTTAGAGCCGTACGTGTTTGTTTACCTGGACGACGTAGTAATAGTAACATCAGATTTTGAGAAACACCTTAAGGTTTTGGAAGAGGTTTTTAAACGGCTAAGAGATGCCAAACTAACTGTAAGCTGGGAAAAGTGCCAATTTTGTAAGCCACAAATGAAATATTTGGGATACGTTGTGGACAGAAATGGTCTTCATGTGGACGCCGACAAGGTAAAAGCAATGTTAGAGTTACCTGCACCGAAAAATGTAAAAGAAGTAAGAAGAGTTGTAGGGACTTTCTCTTGGTATCGTCGATTTATAGAAAACTTTTCCACAAAGATAGCTTCAATAACAGCTTTACTACGTAAATCTAGAAAATTCGAGTGGACCCAAGATTGTGAAAACGCCTTTAGGGAGATGAAGGAATGCCTTGTCCAAGCCCCAATTCTCAGTTGTCCTGATTATTCTTTACCCTTCGTTGTGCAGTGTGATAGCTCGGGGTACGGAATCGGCGTGGTGCTAAGCCAGCCATATCCAGATGGTAGTGACAGAGTTATTTGTTACCTGAGTCGCAGTTTAACTAAGCAAGAACAGAAGTACTCTACCACGGAAAGGGAGTGTTTGGCGGTACTTTGGGGCGTGAACAAACTTCGTCCATACTTAGAAGGTATTAAATTTAAATGTATCACAGATCATTGGTCGTTAGTTTGGCTGCAGAATCTTAAAGATCCTGTGGGTCGTTTAGGTCGATGGGCAGTCCAGATGCAACAATATGATTTTGAGATAGAACACAGAAAGGGAAAAGACCACGTGGTACCGGATATACTTTCGAGATCAGTGCCAAAAGTGGAGATGGTGAATTTGGCGGTGGTGAATGAATCGGAAGAACCTGTCCAAGATAAGTGGTACAAGTTGATGCTCCATAGAGTACGATCTAAACCGTTAAAATTCTCAGCTTGGCGCGAAGGTAGTGGTAAATTATGGAAATTTGTGAAAAGTGACCACACACGCCTTAGACCAGAAGTGGATAGCTGGAAGGAAGTAGTACCTAAGGAGAAGAGACGGGAACTAATGGCGTCTGCCCACGAACCACCAACATCTGGTCACATGGGGGTATACAAAACCTTTAGCAGATTAGCCGAAAGATATTATTGGCCCAAAATGAGATATGATGTAGCCCGTTATGTTAGTCAGTGTGAGACTTGTATCCTTCATAAAAAGCCTCAAGGACCTCCAAGGGACAAAATGGTATCCAACCCTAAGCCAGATGAACCATGGGAAGTTATCTCCACAGACCTATTGGGACCTTTACCGAGATCTAAAAAGGGCAATACATATCTTCTCGTGGTGACCGATTACTTGAGCAAATTTAACTTTCTAATTCCACTTCGGAAAGCCACGTCAGAGGCAATTGTTCAGCGTATGGAAAGTTCTGTTTTCCTTATGTTTGGCGTTCCACGAACAATACTCTGTGACAATGGACCACAGTTTCGGGGTCGACCGTTTCTTCGACTTGCAGAAAAATATCACTGCAAAATAAGATTTAATGCGAACTACCATCCTCGCGCTAATCCAACGGAGCGTGTGAATAGGACATTAAAGACCATGTTAAGTATCTATGTCTCGGACAATCATCGGGATTGGGATACCAATATTGATCAGGTAGCTTGTGCCTTACGAAGCTCCAATCACGAGACATTGAAGTTTAGCCCTTATTTTGTGATATTTGGTAGAGATATGATAATATCTGGAAAGGATTATATTAAGAAGGAAATTCCGGGCGTGGATTGTAAAGTTGGTAAGGATCCTCAGACCCGATCAGAGCTTATGAAATCGGTATTTGTTGATGTAAAGGCTCGGCTGGAAGCTGCAGGCAAGAAAAGTGCAGAGAGATACAATCTTCGCTGCCGGCATGTTGAATATCTTCCCAACCAGATAGTTTACAGGAAGAATTATGTTCTATCGGACGCCGCAAAATATTTTTCGAAGAAGCTGGCTCCGGAATATGTTGGACCATTTAGCATTAAGAAACGAGTGTCTCCGTGGACTTACGAACTACAGGATAAGGAAGGAAATTATAAGGGAATTTGGCATATAAAGGATTTGCGAGACCCACCGTGTAGTCAAAGCGAGACATTTTAGTTTTATCAAGGGTATTTACGCCCTGCAGGGTGGGCGGTTGATGGAGTATAGATCTCTAACCTGGCGCGAAACTTGTTGGAGATATGGACTTCATCGATGGAAAGAATAGCTTTGCACCGAGAGCTAGGTTGTGGTAGAAATCCACTAAGTGCTATCTTGGGGTTATTCATTAACCCCTGTTTCGGTTGATTCCATTACATCTGGAACTCTTGGAGTTTAACTTGTGTTAATCCTCCTGGTTGATTACTGACATCGGTAATATAGTACCCCACTTGTCTCGATTTGGATATTTCTGTTGTTGTATCTTATTGCTCACCGCTTAGTAGTTGAACGTTCTTTAGTAGTGAGATCGTTTCTGCGATCCCTCTCGGGCCACATAGTGGTATATTTCAAAATAATTTCGTTTTTTTGTTTAAAAGGGCTAGCGGTGCCACCGTCGGATATCACTTTCGACACTCCCCGGGATATCCCAAGATCTCCCGGAGAGTAGACCGAGTAAATGGTCAGGCGTCGGGGGGGGGGGGGTGTGGTTTGGTGAAGCGACCCTAATGTGGCGTTGCCTAAGCCGGGCCACACTACTGCGTTTTGACTTGGTTTTGCTCGGCCTAGTAGGTTGCGGTAGGTCGGCGGCAGTGCCCATTCGGGACACCCTCTAATTTTTTTTTTTTCTTTGGCATGTTTCAGTTTGAGTGGATACTATAATTCACTCCCAATTGCTTGGTGGACTTTTGGATTATTTTTCGGTTATATTTTTGGACTTTTGAATCTTTTTAGCTTCCGCCTTTCAGGGTATACCGCGTCGGAGGGTTTTCTTGATTTCTTTGGGTGGTTTGGAGGTGCTTCTGTTGGAACTGTCACGGTGAGACTAAAACACGAGGTTGCTTCACGCGGTTTGGATGACAACGCAATTTTAGTTTAGTCCCGTTAAACGTCACCCTTATATTTTCATTTCCTTGGGGACTATTCACCATCTTGACAGTCCGGAGAGGCGGCTTCATTCCTTCCGGGGTTTTCGGGGATGTTTTGCCTGCGGGATATTCCTTGAAATATTTTGTTCTTTTGTTTTCTGATAGCTTTGAAAGCTAGAGAAATATTTATGTATAAGCCTAACTTGGTTGTATACAGGCAGTATGTAGCTTAGACTAGGTCTGGAGTTTGGTAAAATTTGGCTCTTGGAATTAAGAATAATGCTTATGATTTTTTTTCGCTTCACCGGGTGGAGACGACTTGTAAATTGACCAATAGTGGTCAATTTTCTTCAGGAAAAGGGGGGAAATGTTACATTAAATTTTCGATCCTATAATGTAACATATTATTATTATTAGTTTACCTGCTTGAGCCACAAAATAATTCACTAGTACTTGATTCGATACTATATTCCTACGAGACCATCCGAGTAGAACCTGAGACTACTTGTGACAGGCATACAAAAGGCCTGACCTGGATAAATTGCTTTTGCCATTCTGCATCTAAAAAGGAATAAAAGGTATGCTGGTTCATTTTTGGGGCCCTAAAAGGGTTTCTAGTCGACTTTTCCAATGGGTATAAAAGGCTGACCTGAGAGCAGAATAACGTATGGGAGCTGATAGACCGGTGAACTGTAGACACAGCTGACGCTTTCTAGCTGGTACTTCATAACGTTGCATTGTTTATTTGATTTGATTTATTTCTCTAAAAAAAAACAAAATTTTATAGAATAACATAACCCTTTATTTTGATGTCAGAAATTCACCAACGTCCAAATCAGCTGTTCTATCGATCGGCGAAAAGGGACCGGTCCTTCGTTTGTCTAGGTTGGAGTTGCCCGATCACATTCTCTCTCCTTTCATCTTATTAACATTTTCAGCTGGGGGGTGCAGCCCGCAAGCTGGTGTGTGCTTGTGTTTGATTCTCTGAAACGTATGGACCTGCAGGCGCGTTTACATGGAAATAGGGTTGTGTCGCGAGATCGCAAGGCGCGGCGGTTCGGCCCTCCGATATTTACGTTTTTTTTTTGCGGGTGTAATCGTAGGGGTTGTCTTGAGTATCAGGTTATACGGGGGCACCATGCTTGGTGGGTTTTGTCCAACACTTTAACGTCTAGATCTTTAGGATGGTATCTGAGACTTTGGTAGGGTAGCCATCTTGTCGATTCGTCGGCCTGAGACGGCACGGCCCTAAGCCCGGTAGACTGGAAGAAAAAAACAATAAAACTAATTTCACCCGCTGAGGTCTCTTTTACTCTTCAAGCCTTGCAAGGAAAAGTGAAGTGCGTGATTTATTCCCGAATAATTCATTTTGGTTTAAAAAAAAACACCTTTTCTAAAGGGATTCTAGTTTGGGTAATAAATTTTAAGTGTCTTATGGTTCTAAGTGGGTACTTGGAAGAATTTTCTGGGGAATTTGTGGAAGATTCTGGAGTCGAGAACCGAAGCACGTGTCTGAAGGATTCAAGGCAGTAGTAGCTGGTTCCTGATTGTTTGAGGAGAAAGGGGCACCCTGTGCCAATAACTAGGAGCTAATTTTAATGAAAAAAAAACCCTGGACAAGTAGAGGTAATTCTTTTATAGATTGTGGTTTTGTGTTTCTTTTTTTGTTTTTTTTTTGGTCAGGAAAGAGGAAATGCTTTTAGTAGGGAGGTCTTTGCTGGCTTTTCTGGTTAAATCATTCAATTTTTTTAATTAAATAAATTACTAAATAACCTTTTAAGGAGCAACCTGCTGTATTGTTTTTTTGGGGTTCGTTTAATATCTTATATCTAGACCCAGATGTTACCAGTGGCTACATGCTATTTATAATTTTTATGTGATCTTTATAACTATACGTAGATCTAAAAGACTCTGTTTAAGAAAATAAAGGATTTCAATAGTAATTTTAAGTAACAAGCAACCAAGCTATTCACATACGATGTAACTTTATATGACTGGAATTGGTACTAGGTATCTCTGGCTATACAAATTGGAATAAATAGGCAAGTAAAGAAAAAAAAAATCGAACTATTAATTTCCTATATTCAATCATTTTAAATAAAAATTTGATTCATGATTTCTAGTACTGAATACTTAGTTAGTCCGGCTATTTTACTGCTACCCAAATTCTAATAAGAAATTTAAAAAAAAAACGAAAACATACTAGCCAGATTGAAATTTTGCTTACGTACAGTTCTATTATCATATTTTAGACTGCCGGTATTGTAATAACGTTTTCAGTTTAAGGTTGCTATTAAATAGAGAGCTACTACACCTTGAGTGTTTTATAAGTGAAGCATGTAAGCACATTGGGTTTTGTTTTTTTTTAATAAATATTAGGTTGGAGACTACAGTATTTTGCTCATATCATATTTTTACCTTTTGAATAATGTTGGTTGTCTTACATTTTATTTTACTGTTCCGAACAGTTCTATAAACATAAAATTTTGGATCCTGTTTAATCAAGTAAAGGGGATGAGGGTGGAGGTTGGCCAGGACTCTCGCTACCTAAAGCATTTGTCGTATCAATACTAAAGAAAGACTTTCTTTAGGGTTTTTTTTCCTGTTGGCATTTATTTTTGGAGCCAGACTTTGAAGTTGGAGCTGTGAGTGTAAGCTTCTTGCCCCCTGGAATCGTCAATCAGTTGTTTCCTGTCAAGGTTCACCACGATTGTTGGGTACCCTCACCAGTGCCTACGATCAACCGTCCAGTGTGTCGAGGAGGCAACCCATTGTCATCGGATAGGGTCTTGGGACATACCAAGAGTAAAAGAAAACAAAATAAACAATATTTATGTCACCAGACAAGTAAGACCGTACTGAGGTTGTAAAGGACCAGGGTGACAATTTAGTATTTCCTCCCATTGAGACTGGATAAGGTCATTTATTTTTATTTTTTTTTTTTTTGATCATGCACCCTATCCTTTGGAACCGGTACTTGTGTTTTGATGATTTACTTAATACTATTCTTTTTTTCATAAGCGTTGTATAACACTAATCGATCGAATTTGATTTTATTTTATGCGTAAAGACCTGTGCGGTTGGGTATTTCCTCCCCGGCTTGTAAACTTTCGTGTACACGACAGGTATAGGGGTAAGAAGGAACCTTCACCAATCTTTTGTTTCTTGTTATTTTTTTCTTTCTAAATTTAAATCATTTTTAATACTATTTTTAAATACATTAATCATAAAGTGTAAATATTTTCTGTTTAACTGTAACTGTTACACCTCTTTTGAATATTTAGATGTTTTTTTTGTCTTAGTAACGAATTGACTCAGTAAATATCAGATACATTTTAACGATTTTTTAAGACTTTCGAGTCGTTATTTATATCATAATAAAATTTAGAGCTTGCTTCGACTATCTGGTTTTCGTCCACCTCACTATTCCCTCTTGGATTTTCAGGGACATCTGAGAACCTTCTAACTTAGGTTGCGGTTGTCTAGTAAGTTAGTGGCGCCCTAGGTTCTCTGAGTTGGTTAGTTGGTTAAAAAAAAAAAAAAGAACCTACTCCCACGCCGACTGAGCTGTCGGGAGCACGGTGTTACGTAGCCGCGGTCTCGGAGGGTAAGTGTAAAGGTGAAGCAGCTGGTACCGGCGAACGGCGTAACAAGGTTGTTTCTCAATCCTCATTTCCTTATGCTTTTCTATATAAGGCAATCAACTTTAGAAAACTAATCATTTATTCAAAGAATCTCACTTTATATAATGCTCATCCCATCAACAATTTCTTTAAAAAAAAAAGGAAGTGGAGTTCTAAACACTTTAATAAATAAATTGCCATTTGAATTGCATATTCCGGGTTATCAATTGGAACTAAATTAGAAAAGCGACTACAAAGAGGTGATAAAGGAATTAATCCTTTGGATGAAGCTTGTAAGGAACATGATATTGCATATTCCAAGACAAAAGATATAAAAGGTAGACATGAAGCTGATAAAGTCTTAGCTGAAAAAGCTTTCTCGAGGTTTAGATCTAAGGGCGCTAGTTTTGGAGAAAAAACAGCTGCCTTAGGTATTAGTGGTGCTATGAAAGTTAAAACCAAACTAGGAATGGGAATTAGAAAAAGGAAGCGAAGGATTAGAAGACGTAGGGGTAAAGGAATTTCATTATCTCAAGCTATTGCAAAAGCAAGAAAGGAAGTTCAAGGAAAAAAGTTTAGAAGTTTAAAAGAAAGTGCCAAATCAGCGCTTTCGGCAATAAAAAGAGTTGGACGTGTGTTGCCTCCTAAGAAACGAATAATACCAATTCCAAAATCTGGTGGATTTTTACCACTTATACCATTATTTGCTGGATTATCCGCTTTGGGAGCGCTTGGAGGAGGTGCAGCGGGAATTGCAAAGGCTGTAAATGATGCGAAAGCAGCTAAAGAGAAACTTTACTTTACTGATTTACTTTTTAATTTCACTTATTACCAAATCCATTTTATTATACAAATTCCATTTGTTGTTCAGCAAAATACATCTCCACTTCTGACTCGATAATTTTGTCTAACACTTCTTGATTTTTGATATAATTTTTAATTCACTTGCTTCACTTAGAAATCCTGTATTTAACAAACGTTGCACAAGTTCAATTTCATTTTTATTCTCATAATAATCTTTACATATTTGTACACCTTTTCAAACCATGCAATAAGTCCTTTAAGAAAACATGCTTCAGTTGTATTTTCCAAATATGCTTTTACTTCATTAATTTTTTTATAAGACTTTCTTCAATCGACTTAAGCTTTTCAATTAAATTAGTTGTAGTAGTAGATGACATGTGAAAAAATTTAATAAACACAGATGACTAAAGTAATACTTAAATTTTTTGGATAAATTGTACACTTATAAATTTTAAACTAAGTCAAAATTCTGTTGCACACATGATTTTATTCTCCAGCAAATAAAAGAGGGGATAGAGTGGTTAGAATGTGATACGTAAGCTGGCATGGATAGAATGTGAATGACGGAGGAAGCGTTTAGCATGTGAATGAAAGTGTAGGTGGTTAGAATGTAATGAAAGAGGAGGGAGCGCTTAGAATGTGATAGATGGAGGAGGAGGAGGAGTCACTCTCATGTATTCACTACTCCGACCCACGATTTTTACCTAGAAAAATTAAATCTAGATATTTCTTTGCATGGTGATATTGTTTACCGATATTGGTTTGATCATGCAGAGAAATGGTTTTTATTTTTTTAAGCGAAATCGAGCATGAGATTGAAAAAAATCAAGTGATTAACTTTGCCTATAAATGATTGGAGATTTCAAAAATATTTTTTTTTATTTTGAGAGATATCAGGCACAAAAAGGCCAAGACGCTGCGCTGCCTCCGGTAGTAAATCAAGAAGAAGAAGAGAAATCAGTGACTTACCATCAATATCTGCTATAATATGCAGGTTAAATTCCGTACACCCCACTGGTGAAAGTAAAAAAAATGTAGTAAACTAATAAATGCCTCTTGATACATAGTAAATGTATGCCAACTTTTATTAATATATCTAAAGTGGTATTCCTGATATTAATAATAAATGATCTATTTTTGAAAATTTTACCATCCTATATCACAAAACTTAGGACGTTTAGGACATACGTTCAAATGAAGTTTTCTTCCTAAAATGAACCCAAAAATTACCCCCTTAAATATTGACATTCAATTAAAAAATACCCTGTATAAAGTAAGCGCTCAGGATAAATTGACCCCGTTTGACTGCCCTTGGTATCCACCTAACTGTTAGCCCTTTTGGATTTAGACACCTTAAGGGTTTAACTTAAAGTGGCTAACATATTATCAATGACGATTTTTTTTTCAAAAATTTTGCACTTTTACCCCTTATATCCAATAGGTTGTCAGCCAGCGCGGGAACATAATTAACAATACAAATAATCATGTTTTACGGGAGAAACTCTAACTTACTAATGACGATGATTTTTTGGCTCTAGCTCTTAGAACATATATTCTTATTATTATTTACTTACCTCAGACGATACATTCATACGAAGAATTTCTTTCATATAATTCTTTTGCATATAATTCAGAATCATAACACCAGATTTTATGTCACTGTAGTTCATTTTAGGTTTTAAATATTGCCTGTTTTAATAGCGGATTATGTTACTTATATTTAAAAATTACGAATTAACGTTCATTGCAGTTTAACTATATATTAATATGTGTTTTATTTTAAACATCACTTTTATTATTTTTTTAAATACTTACGCGATAGACACAAATATTTTATTATATAATATGGTAGATACTGAAATTTAATTTTAAATTAATTAAGAAGATTTATTACAGTTATCAGACGTTTTATTTTACTCTTCATTCGTGAGCTTTCAAATTCCGCTTGCAGGTAGCGAAGTATGATGTGCCTGAAATCAAAAAATAATTTAGTTATTATTTAATCATTAAATGGTCCAAATAAAAAAGCAATTCATTATAACTATGCAATTAATATTTGTTAGAGACCTATAATGAAAACAAAAGAATTATAATTAAATAAATTCCTATTGTATTTGTAGTTATACACATCAACTTTTTACCATTGATATATTTTTTAGGCGACTGTCACAAAAAAATTATTTTATGGATTTATTAGCGTCTGTAAAGTATAACTTTTTTGGCCGCATTTACGTTACGGTCGCTTTTTCTTTACGAAGGTTGCCTGTATGGCTAGCATAGAGTACGTTGCTAGACAGTTTATTAACAATCTGTCAGTGTCAACTTAACAGTAATAATCAGAATGAATAAAAATTATTATTAAAAATTACGCAAAATGAGTGATACAGACAGGGATAATCCAGCTAAAATTTATGAAGCCGCAAAAGCAGCGACTTTAAATTTACTACCAGAAAAATCTTGGCAGATCCATTTAAAACAATATGAATTTTTTATGGAATGGTGCAATATACACAAGGCTAAAACTTTAAAAGAAGAGGTATTTCTTGCATTTTTTTCGGAACAGGCCAAAGTTAAAATATCGTTTACATTATGGTCTACCTACTCAATGTTAAAATCTACAATTATGGTTAAAAATACCATTGACACTGGAAAGTTTTCAAAATTAACTGCATTTTTAAAAACACGCAGTACAGGATACCAGGCGAAAAAGTCCGCACTTTCTAAAACTAAAATTGGTAATAAACGAGCATTTACAATAACTGATAAACTAATTGAAAATATATGTACCCTCAGCTAATTCGCAAATACTCAATTTTACAACCTCTTAATCTACGTCATCAAACCTTTTTTATTATTTATCGAAATGGAAAATGTTTGTCACAAGTTGTCGGTGTACATACTTTTGGAAAAATACCATCCCTTATTGCACAGTATCTACAGTTGCCAAATGCTAATAGATATACAGGTCACGCTTTAAAAAAAAATCATCTTCTCTTTTGGTGCTGACATTTTAATGTTGAAAAGCCACGGAGATTGGAAGTCTAATTCAGTCCTTTGCCTCATAAAGAACCATCTCCTAAACATCTTTTCTCGAAAAGAAGTTTTGTTGTAATTACGATTTAAAGTTTAGGCCTGTCCTTTAACTTTAATGTAATGGTTTGTGACGACACAAGTCCTGGTGGTATCCAGTATTGTTTTTTTGCTCCGTTAGCTCAATTAAAGCAAAAACAGAAAACCCATCGCGTTATTTATCGCGATTTAAGATAAATCGTTTTAATGTCAGTTAAATATGCAACACAATACGCCGTTAAAATCCATCGCAATTAACAAAAAAACAGGTTGAAGCTCTTAAATCTGTCTATTATTATTTGAGAAAAACACATGATAATAATCAGGTTTACCGACTTCTTGAACACCTGCAATGCATTTTTTGTTGATGTAATCATGGTTACTAATTTTTTGAACCAATGCAATCAATACATTTTTTGTTCATGTGTATCAAACAAAAATTAACAAATAATAGTATTAGTAAGTAATTTAGTAGATTTACTAAAGCACGGCAGTTTAACATACAGGGGGATACCTTGTACCCGATTAACTATCTCCACCAAATATGAGCCCCATATATATGTATATGGCCGCCCGTCAAGAATAAAGGATCAGATTAGTGAAAAAAAAATCATCAGAAATTCTCGAGCGCGTAAGAATAAGGTAGGGTGAGTTAATTACATGCTAAAAAGTGTATATTCCACTAATCTGACAATTTTCGAGTGACGCAAAGAAGTGAAAGAGTTACGAATTTGTAAAAAAAAAATAATTTGACGATTTCCACAAGCCAAAGTAATAAAAATTCGTCGATAAAGTTAAATGCGTGCAGCTGCGTAATGCCTATATTCTCCACTCCGCGTTTCTATTCCTCTTTCATTCTTTCTCTATCTATAAGTCTCTCACTCCGTCCCCACTCTGGTTTCTCTTGACATGGGGCCATTACAGCTGATCGCACAGACTTGTTCGTGGCACGATATGATGATACAACGTATTTCCAAAATAAAAAAAAAACTAATTTTTAAAAATTATTTTCTTATAAATATATGTATTCTAATTAAATGACATACCCTCTTTTATTTGCATGTTATTTCCTGAGCTTTTCAATAAATTAAGTTTAATGGATTAAAAAATATTTTTTTGTCAGGTTAGACGAATCTTCCAGATAATCGTCAGATTATGGGACATCGCGTCTAGAACATTAAGATAAACCATATATATATATATATATATATATATATATATATATATATATATATATATATATTATATATATATATATATATATATATATATATATATATATATATATATATATATATATATATATATATATATATATATATATATATTATATATATATATATATATAGTATATATATATATATATATATATATATTATATATATATGTATATATATATATATTATATTATTATATATATATATATATATATATATATCTTAATGACATTAATTTCAAATATATTATTGAATGAGGCTTAATTTATTCACTTAACATCCAGAAATATGCGCTTGATTAAATTTTGTTTTAAATATCTTACGCGCTCGAGTATGTCCATGCAACAGTTTTTTTTACATTTTTAAAAATATATAGACGCTTTCCCCGCCGATGAAAAGGTATACGTTATATAACTTTTTTTCTTTTTATCATCTAAGCTTCGCAACCCAATAGGTCTCTATGACGCTCGAGTAAATCCCCATTTAGCATCGTGGGCTCCCCTACTATATTCTAGTTTCTAAATAAACCATTGGAAATGACACGTATCCACTGATTGAAAATCCAAAGTGTTTCAATATCCTGATTAGCTTCGCTTGACAATATCGTTTTGGTGCAAACGCTTTATATTTGAATTTTGAATGCTTTTAGCTCTGACATATTTTTTTTTTGACAGAGGTATTATTTAGGTATAAAGGAATCTTTTAGGCCAATAAAAAAATATCTGTAAAAGGCCATATCTATGACTAGTTATTATTAAAGCGTTGTTTAAAGGAATAAGTAATTTGTATAACGTTTGTAATGGCATTGCGGTGTAATCTGAAAGGTACCGTATAATAGAAGTTTATTCTAAAATAAAAATGATTTTAAAATTTAAAATTTAATTAAATATTGATATTGTTAAAAACTAATAAATATTTAATTTGTATTTTGTATTTCCAGAATCCAATTTCAGGGTATTCTCAATGTGATATTAAATAAAATCAGTTTTGTTTACATTTTCTTATTATTTTTTATTTATTTTAAATTGTCTTTAATTTAACGCTTTATATAAAAGCAAAACTGGATAATATATTCGGTTTTTCGCTTTAATTTTTCGTCGAACTATGGCGTTGGACGTTAAAAGCTTTAAACTCTTTGTCTTTTATTAAAATATGCGTAGCATTATCATAGCTGCATTTAGGTCAACTAATGCTTCGAAAAAACAATTAACGTTCTAGTTAACTTTAAATTTAAATATGGTATAATCACTCCATTCTTATTAGAGAGATATTTCAAAACGCCTACGCCCTTACAGAGGTATGTGTTATTAAAGGTCTTTTTGTTATCAAGTTCAGGGTAGGACAGAGTAGAACAGTGTAGGAATAAAAAGTGGAACTAAGTGTAAATAAGTTCTGTATTTGATTTTTATGCCAAACGCGTTTTAGACTTGTTTTAAAAATTAAAAATGGCCTTATGGTTATGTTTATAAACAAACAACTTTAACGGTCGAATGACGATCGCATTGCTAAAGTTAGCAATGGGCTTAACAATGGGTTAAATTTAACAAAGGGCAAAAAATAAATAAAAAACTTGAAAACGTAGCACATTTCAAGGCAACTGAATAACAATAAATAATTTAGTTCGGAATTTTTGTTTAGAAATCAGTTAAAGATAAAAAAAAAATAATAACCTTGCAAAAATTATAAAATAAATAGGTTTGGCAGTCTAACAAAGTCATTGTATATATTTTTTTCAAAAACAAGCGAAACGATAGATGGCTCAAATGACCAATGCTGCAGAATTTCTTTAAATTTGGTTCTTTAATATAACTTATACTTATTACATTTTATTGATAAAATTTAGTGATAAAATAGCCACTGCTTTGATTTTTACTTTTAATAAAAATAAACGTTTTTTACTTTCAACAGAACAAGCAAAAATTTTATAAAATAATCTTTTTAACAATTTTCTACTTTACTACTTACGACATCTATACTTTTTTTTTGAAATGTAGTAACAAATATTGATCCAACATCCTAAGTTCCTAAAATCTAAAGCGTCGACATTTCTACTTAAACCTAACTTAAAAAATGTTCCTTTAACATTCAGGTAGTATTACCTTTAAAGTAGACAAAATAATAATAAAAAAAAAAAAATACGTGGACTAACCAACACATAGAGCAACAGAAAAAAGTTATACTCTTATTTAAAAGTATATACCCCGTTCGGTATGCTGATTGGTCGGCATGGTATATACCATTCCTCGCCGACTAATCAGCACGTGAAGCGAAAAAGAAATGTTGAATAGTATATGCTCAAAGGTTGCGATGGATAATCTAAGTACCTTTCTAGTGTCGAAAACTTTTCCACACCTTAGAATATGGTCTGTTGCAAAAAGTTTAACAATAAAAAATGGTAATTAATGTGCATGGCACTTTTTATCACGCTTATAGTGTAAAAACGCTATTGAGATATGCCTGACTAGAAACTCGCTCTAGCGTGCGTGTAAAAACTATTATATGTATATGCACTGTTTCTAAAATTAGGAACATTTTCTTATTGCGATGCACAATCCTTAGATCAAATTTTACACTCTGGACCGCGTTTGACTTGGATTTCGAACAAGGCATTGGGGAAAATCGAAAACATACCACAGCGGGTGTCTAACGTTTTTTTCAGTACCATATGTTATAGCTTTAGAGACGCCTTAACCTAAGAAACAAGAAGCATTTACTAGATAATTTCGTTAATTTATACTTATATATATATATATATATATATATATATATATATATATATATATATATATATATATATATATATATTATATATATATATATATATATATATATATATATATATATATATATATATATATATATATAATATATATATATAATAAACATATATTATTATAATTATATATAAATATATATATATAATAAATACATAATAATAAACATGAAATAATAAATTTTTTAATATTTATGTTTTAAAAAGAATATATGGATAATGAATAGCAGTAAGTAATAAAATTCTTGTAAATAAAAAATTTTTTTAATATTTATTTAATTAAAACAGCAATTTTCTAGAAAAATTAAGCAACTATTTTATCTATTCTAGATGAAGTATAACCCGAATTTATCAGTAAAATGTAATAAGCGTGAGTTATATTAAAGAACCTTGGTAATAAAACAAATTTAAAGAAATTCTGCAGTATTAGTCATTTGAGCTATTTATTGAACGGCTCGTTTTTAAAGAAAATATATAAAATTATTTTGTTAGATTGCCAAACCTATTTTTTTTTCATATTCTGTGCAAGGTAATTATTTTTGTTATGTTTAATTGGTTTTTAACGCAAAATCCTAAACTATATTTGGTTTTGACAAAAAGTTAACATTTAGAAAGGTATACCCTGTTGCAAATAGTTTTTATTTTTACCTTTATGTTAAACTTAACACATTGCTAAATTTAACAACGCGATTGTCACTCGGCCGTTAGTATTGTAGTAAAAATGCATCTAACTTGACTACTTCGAGAGGTAGCGTAATTAAGTGAAAACTAGTTTACACCAGAACTAATACCAATCACGTAGTCCTAAATTACATTGACGATAACAAACGGTTTATTGACAAACAAGTGTAAAATAGAGTACTCTATTTCTGAAAACACTCGGACCTTAAAGGACCTGCATGTTCATGTAACTAGTAACGACATACGTAGGACTTAAAGTGGAAGGGTCGACCAAAAAAATCTTATTATTATAATTGAAAAACGCATAGGGATGAAAGTAGATGTATTATTAGTATACACTTAAGGTATCTACCCCTTAAAATAATAAAGCACACTTGTCAGTCATACCGAGAAATAGGCTATCAACTTGGTGGCTCCAGTGTTAACGCCATTGCTTTTGTAAATCTTACCGCCAAGACGCTAGGGTTCGGTTATCGGTTCCTCCTTTATATTTGTATTTGGTCAAATATTTTTTCATATTAGTATTAATTTAATTATAAATTATTTTATTTTTTTCCCAAAAAAAGAATACATTTTAGTTTTTTTATTGCATCTCGCACTTCGCACCTTTTTGAATCTCTGAGTATATACCTACCTAGAGGCAGCCTTTCCGCTCGTTGGCGTGAATAGCGTGCGTTCAAGAAATAGCGCGATAAGTCTAGTAACTTTCTCTCTTGCTTTACTTGCGGATTGGTCATCGGGGAGGGTTAAAGCGCCTATTCTCTCGCACGCTTATTTGCACGGCTAAGCGACAAGGTTGTGACTAGTAGGTATATGTTATAAAACTGACCAACTCTATTAAAGCTGCATTTTGGCCATCTATGAATGACCGAAGAAAAATAAATAAAAACAATTATATTATTTTTAACAAGAGAAACTATCACTTTTCACTTGTCAATGTTACTAGTGTTTACCATTGGACTATTGCTTTTACAGCGTCCTTTGAGACCGCCGTTAAGATCTCACCACACTTAGGACACCCACGGTGCGTTAGTATTTGAGCCTTAGCCTTAGCCTTAGGTGCTGGAAGCCCAGCTGTCAATGACGCTATGACTTGATCACTGAAATCTCATTTTTTACCGATCTTTACGGCGCTTAGCAGCGCTAGATAGCTAAAATACGACTTAGATGTCATATATACAAGCCAACCTTTTGAGAAGATATACCTGTTTAAGGAAGCGTTAGCGCGCTGAATATATAACCTTTCTTGACACTCTGCTGATTGCAGTAGGTATATGCTTAAGGTTGTAAAACTGACAAACTGTATTAAATGACATATGATAAAGCTAAACCTTCGAGCACATACCTACAAGAGGAAACTTTGGCGCGTTAAGTCTACAACTTTACTCTCTCGTTCTGCGTGCAATCGCGCCAAGGTTTAAAATGTATACCTCATTTAGGTCTCTAGAAGCAACTGTTTTCAAGATAAACGCACTTTAAAGGACTCCGCAATTTTCTTATGAAAAACGAGTTTCGGACAATGTTTTTAAAATTTGTATAGTGATAGTTCTCAACACGCTGATCAAAAGTATCTACGGGCACAAAACTCGAAAACCCCCCTAATCCCCCCCCCAAATCGCCCTTTAAGGTCCCCAAATTCACAATAACCTTAAAGGGTAAATTTGGGGGAGTTTGGACGACGGAGGACAACCCCTTTTAGTTTTTCGAGGAAAAATAATCAGTAGTCTTTCGAGTAGTAACATCTATTAACTAAAATAAATAAACATTTATATTTCGTTTGTGTGTCAAGTTCCAGTGAATCTCAAATAATCCTTTAAAAGATGAAGAGAAAAAGATGTACTTTACAGGCTGCCAGTGTTAGAGACTTTACGTTTCAGTAGTGTGGCAAATTCAAGAATTAAAAACTTTAGTGTGGAATCCTGCCCAAGGTTTGGTAAGCATATTAAAAAATAAAGATCCCGATCAAGGTAGAATCGTTTATTATCTAAAGTGTATTTTTTAACATAAATACTTTAAAACAAAAACGAAACAAAAATGTAAAGCTGCTATCGCACAAGCTGAAACTCTGCTTAATAAATTTAAAGATACTACTTGTCTTTCTGAATTTTAAATAGGAAACGAAAGCCTACTAAAGGCATTTAATTGCTACAATAGGATAAAAGATTAAATTAAAATCCTGGAAAAGACCGAAGTTTCAGATCGTGAAAATATGGAAACCAAATGTTTTACCATTTCTAGTGTACTTAGGGATTACATAAAAATTCTAAGTTTTTAAACAAATTACAGACCAATCATTCTTTTGTAAAATTACCCGATCTTAAAAGTCCATATTTTTCTGGTGATTTAACCGGATGCAACCATTTTAATAGGTTGTTTTATAAAACCATAAACTAATAACAACACTTTTTTTTTGTGAAGCAAATTGTTGTTTTTTTTGTAAGGGCGTATATCAGCTACTTTACATTAAGAGTTCAATAACCCAAATGACTCTTCTAAAAATATTAACAATCACCCAAGAAATTTATATAAATAATTTCCATAGAAAATTTACTAATATTAATTTAGGTTTTAATTATTTTCAAGGCAGATCTTTTCACAACCAAAATTTCACAGGATTCCTCACAAAGAAGTCGAAATTTTAATCACGGTCAATTCAATAAAAGTCAAAATCAAAATATAATGTCTCAAAGTCAAAGTAGATTAAATCCAAGATATATTTAGTAAAATTAAAATCCAAATCCAAATTAACCAAAACAGTTATTAATTAATTAATTAAATAATCAAGAGCTAAATGCAAAAAATTAAGTTTTAACTACATTTCCGCCACTGATAAATGTTAAAGTTGGGACAGTTTTTAATATACATTGTAGTATTGTTTATAGCCTGTTGTTTTTTGAAATGTCATATTGATTTTGATGTTGTCATTAAGTTATTAAAAAGTCTTGTAATAGTCATTCTAGTCTTCTATTTTATAAAGTAAATCTTACACTAACACTTGACCCTTGGGCAAAGATCACCGTACTTCAATATGGTAGCAGAGCGTGGTTCCCTTTAATCAAGAATTAGTGTTTTTGAAGAAACCTTTTGTTAACGCTTATTGAACCTTTTTACAAAGAAATTTTTACAAAGTTGATACAGTAAGAAAAAGCAATGGATGCCAGTAAGATCAATATTGGACTGCTTGAGGGTAAAACGAACTGATCCACTTGGAAGTTTAAGTTTTCTATTCTGCTTAGAAGTATACCTGGAGCAAACGATGTATTAGAAGGTAAATTACAAAAACCTGTGATACCTGCTGCTGAAGAAGGTGCTACTGCTAGCAAGGAAACCCAGACAAAGTATAAAAATGACCTGAAATTTTATGAGCAAGCAGAAAACAGTGCTTTAATATTACTCACTGTAAACATGACTCAAGAAACTTTACAGAAGGTTATGAGATTTACTACAGCTAGAGATATGTGGTTAGAACTACATAGACTGTATGATGGTGCCACAGAAGAAAAGACATATAATTTATGTATAGAATTCTTTAGCTTTAAAAAAGAAGTAAATGATGACATTGCGACGCACATCTCAAAACTGAAAAATCTATGGAATCAATTACAGATTGAGGTCAGTAAAGAGAAAACTGCTAGTAAAAGTTCTTGTAGCTGCGACTTACCAGAACTATTACTAATTTGCAAAATTTTGGACACTCTACCGAAAGAATATTTTTCATTTAAATCCAGCTGGATGATGATGGTTAGGTCAGACAGAACAGTTGAGAATTTGACAAGTCAGCTATGTGCTTTTGAAAAAGCTTTGTTGAACAAAAATGAAAGTATTCAAGAGGTGTTAGTGGCAAATAATAATCACAAAAGCAGTAGTGCAAAGCATGAGAAGAAAGGCTTTCAGTCTCCTTATTGTCGCCAGCGCGGACACAGACTTAGACAATGTGAGAAGTGGAAATCAGACGGAAGACCACCTAAACCAGAAAAAGTCACCACCAACAATAGTCAAAGCAAGGTAAATCAAACCATTTTGGCAATATCGTCAGCCGTACTACACATAATGATTCGCAAAATTGGTATGTAGACCAATCACATTTGTAATAGCAGAGAGGTTTACACGTATTATGAGCCATTTGATGAAGAATACACTGTTATGACTGCCAATGGTGATGCAGTGAAGGCTTTGGGAAAAGGTACAGTTGTCATAGAAGCGACAGTAAACGGAAGAACCGAACAGTGGCATATGGAAGATGTTTGGTATGTACCTAAAATCAAGAAGAACCTGTTTTCGGTGCTGTCAGCGCAAGACAAACGTCCCAACAGTAAGTTTATTTCCACAGCGGAAGTTTGTGAGTTGAAGCTTGGTGAGAAGACAATTTTATTTGGAAAAAGAAGTAAGCACGGAGGGCTTTACAAGTTATCCGCAAAAATTGTTATGCCACAAGTCAACGCCGTTCTAGAAAGCGGAAACATACTTCAGTTATATTACGAGCGACTGGGTCATCAGAATAAAAGACATGTGAAGCAAATTCTGAAGAAAGAATTCGGCATGGACGTACCTTTAGACAGCGTTATTACAGAGTTATGTGAAGGTTGCATATACGGCAAGGCGCACGTTATGAAATTTGGTTCCAGAGAGAGAGCAACGAAGCCTGGAGAACTTATTCACTCTGACGTGTGTGGACCTTTTGAAAACAGCTTTAGCGGCTACAGGTATTTTCGTCTATTCAAAGATGACTACAGCAGATTTCGAAGAGTTTTCTTCATAAAAAAAATCAGAAGTGTGTAATCACTTGAAAACGTTCCTAGCAGAAGCAAAAGTTGCAGGTTATGTCATAAAAGAGTTCTTGTCGGACAACGGAGGTGAGTTTGACAATAGACAAGTACGAGGGATCATGAACCAGAATGGAATTCATCAAAGACTCGTTATGCCTTACACTCCCCAGCAAAACGGTTGTGCAGAGAGAGACAACAAAACTATAGTTGAAACAGCCAGAGCACTTATGCATACAAGAGAAGGATTACCCAAATCCTTATGGGGCGAAATGATCAACACCGCAGTGTACATTCTGAACAGATCAGGTGTATCTAGCGAGAATAACAAGTCACCTTTCGAAGTATGGTATGGAAAGAAACCAAGTTTAAAACACCTAAGAGTAATTGGAAGCATGTGTTATTCTCATATACCCAAGACTAACAGAAGAAAGATGGATAAAAAAGCTGTCAAAGGAATCTTAGTGGGATATGATGATAATGACGGTTACAGAGTTTGGTGTCCAGAAACTAAGAAGTTAACCAGATCAAGAGACATTATCTTTGATGAAAATCCTTTTTCTAGCTCACCAGCATCCGAACTTAGTTTTGAACAAGAAAAAGCAGAAAACACTGAAGACAGTGAGAATACGGAGAGGGAGAAGGTAGTTGTAAACAACTTCAAGAGAGAGAGAAAAAGATGTTATTGAGAAAGGTAATAAAGATTCCGAGAGCACAACTTCAGAGTTTTATGGTTTTGACAATGAATTACCTACAAAGAATACAGAAAGAGACTTGAGAAACAGAGCAAGCTTACGAAAACCAGCTAGATTTGAAGATTATGCAATGACAGTTGCAGCTAACATACTTGAAACTCAAGAGCCGAATACTTACAAAGAAGCTATTCAAAGTGACGAGAAAGACCAATGGTTACAAGCTATGAAGACAGAAATGGAAGCTCATAGAATAAATGGCACATGGGTCTTAGATAAATTACCACCAGGAAGAAAAGCTATATCTTGTAAGTAGGTCTACAAGATAAAGAGAAACCCAGATAATTCTATAGACAAGTATAAGGCGAGATTGGTTATCAAAGGATTTTCACAAAAACCAGGTGAAGATTATGACCAAACTTTCAGCCCTGTTGCTAGACTTTCTTCAATAAGAGCTGTGATAAGCGTAGCAGCGAATCAAAAAATGGCATTAACTCAATTTGACGTATCAACAGCGTTTTTATATGGTTCGTTAGAAGAAGAAATCTTTATGAAACAACCAGAAGGTTTTGCTGATGCTACGGGAAGAGTATGTTGCTTAAAGAAAAGCCTTTATGGACTCAAACAAACGCCACGTTGTTGGAACAAGCGCATTGTAGAAGTCATTACTAGTTTAGGATTTCAAAAGAGTGATGCAGACTCTTGTCTATTTGTCAAAAAGCAAGAAAAGGGTAATCTCAATTTGTCACTATATGTAGATGATGGACTTCTAGCATCGAGTGATGACAATATGAAGAATGAATTTCTGGAAGGTCTAAAGAAGGAGTTCAAAATAACCATCAAACCTGCATCATACTTTTTGGGACTTGAAATTGAGAAAAATTTGGACAATTCTATCAAAATTAGTCAAAAATCCTATGCTAAGAAACTACTAGAGAACGCCAATAGTTAGAGAGGCTATTGAGTTAGAGAAGGATGAAGAGGAAGCTGAACCAAGCTTTTCCTACAGAGAAGCAGTGGGAGCGTTAATGTACCTAATGACTGGAAGCCGCCCTGATTTAGCCTTTGCAGTTGGTGTTTGTTCAAGAAGTTTGGAAAAACCAAAGCGTTCAAGACTACATGCGGGTGAAAAGGATATTCAGATATGTCAAAGGGACATTAGATCTGGGTATAACCTACAAGTACAAGTACAAGTTAGCGATTCAGATCATGGAGGTGACCAAAGCACCGGTCGATCTACGTTTGGAGTCCTTTGTTTGTACAGCGGAGGAGCAGTGTCATGGAGCAGTCAGAGACAAAGTTCAGTGGCAATTTCCACCACAGAAGCCGAAATTGTAGCAGCTAGCGAATGTGCGAGAGAGTTGATTTGGTTAAAAACTCTTTACGAAGAAATTCTACAACTCAAAGGTTTGCCAGTACTAATGGTTGATAATGAGGCAGCTGTGAAACTATCACAGAATCCAGAATTTCACAAACGCACAAAGCACATCAGAATAAGACATTTCTTTGTTCGAGAATTGGTCTTAGAAAGTGAATTAGTCGTTGAGAAAATAGAAGGTAGTAACCAAATTGCTGATATTCTGACGAAAGCCCTTTTTAGACCAAGAGTATCACAGTTGAGAAGTTTGATGGGTCTTACAAGTTAACCAATACTCAATGAGGGAAGGTGTTAAAGTTGGGACACTTTTTAATATACATTGTAGTATTGTTTATAGCCTGTTTTGTTTTTGAAATGTCATATTGATTTTAATGTGGTCATTAAGTTATTAAAAAGTCTTTTAAAAGTCATTCTAGTCTTCTATTTTATAAAGTAAATCTTACACTTGACCCTTGGGCAAAGATCACCGTACTTCAACAATAAAGGCAACAAAGGCCACCGCTGACATACCGTTTTGTTCTTTAGATAAAGTTCAGTGTCGAGTCAGGGCCGTACTTGACCCATATAGTACTACTTTTTTAATTACAAATTCTTTAACTGAAAAGTTAAAATAGCCAACTTTGCTTACATGTAAGCATTGGGGTAGTGAGGCGACTCGAGCCCCACAAATACGTTGAATATATTAATAAATAACACGCCAAGTAGGTTTTGTAACATCAAACAAATGTTTGTAGCCATATTGTATCCATGGCCCCCTAGAATTGTTTAACGTTTTTAAAACCAATATGCTTGAATGTTACAAAGCCTACTTGGTGTGTTATTTATACTTATCTACTTACTTGCGAAACAATGTAAATATGTATAATTTCGCGTTTTTAATAAAAAAAAGTCAGGTCTTCATACTAGTTCTGACAAACTGAGTGAAATAGTAAATGTTTAATCTTAAGGTACATTAAATAAAAGTTAGAGTTTTCTATTTTAGATTTTAAAATATTAAGCGTTAAATTTTTTTTAATTTAACGTCTATTAATCAAATAAAAATTAACAAAATAACAAATATCTTTATACCCTATTTTTTACAACTCAACGCCTTTTACATGCTGATAATTTGTAATTGTAACATCAAGAAATACTAAAATTTTGGGAAAAAAATCGTTTTTGGCAGCCATTTTAAAATGAAATGAGAAGTGAGACACATGGTTGAAAAGAGAATATTGAGGCGGATCAGGTAAGCTAAAAATATATACAGAGTACTATTTAAAATCTAAAATTTAGGGTTATTTTTTTAATGGTTTTTATTGGTCATTAAAAGTGTGTCCTTATAACAGGCATTCCATACAGGGTAAGTCTGTGAAATGAGAGCCCCCGTTTATTGCTTATACTATTCAAATTGGGGAAAAATGTTGCACTTTATAAAGAGGATAAAAAAATATTTAGTATACATCCATATAACAATCTGAAAAAAATAATAAAGCAATAATAATGATAAAAAAGCAAGTTACATAATTTCATGGGTGGGATTTATTTGGTCGAAGCACGTGCTGTAATTGCTACATTTAAATTAATTAAAAGCTAATTAAAATATGTTAGGTACTCTTATTGTAAGGCCAGATAAAATTTAGTTAATATTGTAATAAGGTTTTAATTAATTTTGTTTTTATATAATTTTCATAACTGGGCACTATATTTAGATAGGCATAGCTCAACGGGCCAAATTCTTAATCAGGAGCTGGCGAGAATAGTTAATCTGTTTTAAACCAAGTATGTTCTTCATTAAAAATTAAGGAAATAATATTCAGGTAATAGTTTTGGTTAGGCACAACATATTTTTTCATAATTTATTTATTACTTAAATCCCCCCTACTTCTAAAATATTTTGCTCCAGGAAATACCAACAACCAGTATGACTTAACTCCTCCATCCCAACCGCTGTGTTCGCACGTCGTTGTCGTGGTTGGGCCCAGTAGGATCTTTTGGAACATGCGCTAGAGTTGCTGGTTATCGGCAACTCTTATTGCCACCGTATGGAGCGGAATCCGAAGCTAAGTCGAATACAGGGCTTAACTCAAGGTGTTAGTATACAGGGCTGATAAGTGTATGACATCATGTGCCTTAAACAGGTGTCTGCAACGGTTCCTCTGAGATACAGGGCGACCTCTCAGAGTATCTTGCCTTACTGCGGTAATGCGGGGCTCTGTCGTGGTGGACTATTACTTCCCTAGTCAACAATTAAATGCATGTGGTTCATTTAAACCGCAAGTAATAGTCAAATGATATTGCATCCAAAATCAGCGCATCATCTAAAGATAAAATGTAGTACCTTAAAATTTAAAGGTGTTATGTCTTCATTAAAAAATTTAATTGGCTTTGTAGTGATCTTGTTGTCACAAGGTATAAAGCCTCGTTAAATATGTTTTGAATTAATGGTAGTACTAGCACAGCTTACTTACAGCTCCACAACTCCGGTCGGCACCTTTGATCTCGCAGTCTACGAAAAAACGAGACAGAAGCGTTGCTCTCTCTGTCGCACATCCGGGAAAAGTCAGAGCCGGATTAAAACGATTACTTATTTATGTAAAACGACAAATTTTTGCCTAACAGTACCGTAGTAGATAATTTTAAAGTTAATAAGAAATATAAAAATATACAATAAACTGATTCGAAAAAGTAATAATATTTTAATTGTTATAGACTAAAAAACTCATATGAGCTGACAAAGTAACATGGGCGATTTATAATATTTAGGTCACAATAATTGTATTACAATAATTAGAAGGGGTGTAGTTATCTGTAATCTTATGAAAAAAATAATGATTTATAAAAACCGTTAGTTGTTTAAGAGGATGCATGGTCGACCTTTAGCTGTTTCCTCATATTCCCAGGTCATTGTTAAGGTCTTTTCTCAGCTCTGCAAAATTCGGATGTAATATTCGACAGAAATGATTGCCTTTGATAGTCGCACTGTGATATCTCTCAATATAATGTCAGTTTTTAGGGAAAAGGTACAGTATAATAAAGTGTAAGTGAATAATAGGGTCTTTAATACACGCGCGATTTTTCGAGCACGACGGCGTAGCCCGAGTTCTCGAAATAGAGCAAGTGTTTTAAAGATCAGTTATTCACGAATACATTACGCTATTTTTTTATTGATATTATTTATTATATTAGTAATATTTTATTTGACGTTATAGAGTACTCATGTCAGATTAATAATTTTCGTTTCTTTAAAATGCCTAACATGTGCAAAAATTCGAGGTTATAGGTTGTTGCAATGCCATCTTAGACTCCACATTTCTCCCGTTTTTGATTGTTGTACCATGGCAATAAAAAAAATATGATAATAAAGTAATGTTCTGTAGCTTAGGTTTTTAATAAGTTTAATTGCCCATTAATCGAAATGTAACAGATGTATAAGAAACAAAATAAAAAATGCTTACCTATTCGCAACACTAATGTTTTACTAACAGCAATAAAGAATTTTACAAAATTAATTTTTCAGCCAGACATACAAAAATAAATGGACGAAAAAACAAAACAAAAAATTACTTACAACTACGTATATTACAAATTTTTCCATATTATTAATTTATTCTTATTTATATTTCTAAAATTAGCATTTATTGTTTTTAATGTATAATAAATTCTAACTCTTAAATATAATTTAACTATAAATTCTTTGGGAAAATATTTACAGGGATGACTAAAGGGTAAATGGTTACTTATACCTAAAAGTGTACCGCAAATATTGCTTTTTGTGGCCAATTTTTCAAAATTTTGTTGTAATATTTTTTCTATTTTACATATTAGTTCCACAAATTCATCATTAGGCATTTGCAAATTTCCGAATGTATCACCATTCACACTTTTATATACTCTAAGAAAACAATAAAAAGATGAATCATCAAGTTCATTGTGGTCTTTGCTATATTTATTGCAAATGTCACAAGAGTGAATCCTTAACGCTTTATTTAAAAGGTACCCGCACACGTACCTTATGAAATTTTTTTGCAGTATTTCATTTTTTTGGTAATCCATGCCATTTAGTGCGTCTTTTTGGCCCTGGTACTTTATCCTTATCTTCAGGTACAAAAACCTGTTCGCAATCAGAAAGCCTTAAAAGCATCTGATCAGAATCTGCCTCACAGTTTTCTGTACCTGAGTTAAGTAAGTTGACGCATTGCAACTTTCTAAATGTTCTGTGGAACTGTATTGCTGTTGGGTTAATGCAGTTGCCGTTTGCACTTCTGATTTTACCAAAATGGTTCTCCAGACAATCTTGGTTTAATCTTCGTGTAAGTACACAATCGAACCCTGCATTTTCACGAAGATAGTAAAATAACTGAATAATACTGTTGATGGAAATTATAAGATTTCTAATAAATTTAATTTTTTTGGTAACATTTTTATGATTTTTGTTTGAATTTCAAGATTTTTAAAGAAGGTCAAACAATCCATTAGAAACTCTAATTGAAATGAGTTTGCTTTAAAGGCAACATTATATTTTTTTGGGGAAAAGGTTTGTGAAGAATTTAAAATATCAAATAATTGATCTACTCTATTAACAAATTCAGCAGTTTCTGTCGCTTCATCGGAAAGGGAACCAAATCTAATATAAACACTCATACCTACATGGACTGAGTAACTAAATACTTGGTGGCAAGTTTGACCTTCTTTTTTTGAAAACCAGTCGGTAAATATGAGAATCCGTTAATTTATGTGCTGCTTTGACAGGAAATTTTTATCTAACTCATAGAAGTCTTTAATATATTGCCACGAAATTTTTTTACCATTAATATAAAAGTCATATATCATCAACATATTTCTCAATGCTTTTATAATATGTGCACATCAAAGATGAAAAAGAGATATTGGTTTTCTAAATAAAAACCAGTATTATCTGGAGATATCTTTAAAATATTTGACAATTTGATATTGTTGGACCCCATATCACAAGTAATTCCGCAAACATTTAACCCCACATGTTTTAATTTTTGCACAGCTTCATTTAATAGTTTATGTAATAAATTAAGCGTTACAAGAAGTATGGCATAAAAATAGGCTATCGGCTGTTTCCACTTCGAATAAATACCTTGACCATAAATACACAGGCAGTTAAATTTGGTTTAAAAATTTTCTCCCCTGTATTACCCATTGCTAGCCCAATGATGCAATCTTGATTTCGTTCATAAAATAAATTGTCTTTTATAGACATTTCATTAAAGCACAATAAGCAATATTTACTTTGGGGTTGAAAACTGTCAACCTTTTCTTTAAATAAAATGAAGAACTCGGGATTATCTAATCCGGGTCCTATCTTAACTGATCTTATTTCTTTTAGCAAAGTGTTAGGCGAGGGAAGGCTATATTTAGACATTAAATTTTTTTTATACACTCCGGACCAGCAAAATATATTGGTAGACATTAAATTTTTAAACTCCTTGCTGTAACGTCTACCCTTTGGGTGTTTATGCCCTGTGATACTTGCATATTAATACATTTTGCAGTATCCGGATTCGCAAAATTTGGATGTTAAAGACATATATTGCTCCAAAGATATATTGTCCAATTCATTAATTCTTTGACTTTCAAGTACCTGAACCCTTTGTCTTAAATATTTGTTTTCGGCAGTAAGGGACTTGATTTGTTGTCTGTACTTATTCTTCCTTGGGCTATCAAAGGATAAACTGGCTGACGTTTGGGTAGATGTTGGAGATGTTAGAGTAGGACTAACTGTAATTGGACTGACGACGATCTCATGCTGAACCTCGGTTTCAACTACATTTGTCTGGTCAGCTGCAAAAATACATTTTAATTAGCCATTAAATAACAACATTGGTTAATATGTAGTTTTAAGAAAAGAACAATTTATTTGGTTAACAACTGGAGATTTTTTATGCATGGTTGACCAAAAGCTTAAACAATACTTGATTTGTACAAATAACATACATTAAATAATAACATACATTAAAAAATTGATGCTATTAGCCGTTACTATGTGGTAATTAATCATCATGAACACTGATAAATAGAACTTCTGTTTTTTACCACTAAAATATATGAACAATTGCGACTGCTGTTTCAACTCACAAAGTCATTTTCAAAGAAATATTTCTTACAGACTAAAATATCCATACAAAATAAAGTTATTTGTACCCTTAAGTGGCAAATATATTCTTTGGAAAGGCGGAGCAATTAACGTTTTTCGATTTGGCGAAGAAATAGCGTGGAAAATTGTTTGGTCATTAAGCAGATGTACATTATTATTTTTATTGCCTTTGTATATTTCTAGGTATAATTTAATATTTAATTTTTGGAATCCTAGAAATATACAAAGGCAAAAAATAATAATGTACATTATTATTTTTATTCCCTTTGTATATATCTAGGTATAATTTAATATTTAATTTTCTGGAATCCTAGAAATATACAAAGGCAATAAAAATAATAATGTACATCTGCTTAATACAATGAACTTGTATTTTCACGCTATTTATGTCGCCAAATTAATAAACTTAATCTTCGCCGCTTCCAGAACATATATTGACCACTTAGGATTACAAATCACTTTATTTTGTACTGATATTTTAGTCTGTAAGCTATTTCTTTGAAAATGACTCTGTGGAAATTAAATCTTAAATTGTTAATATATTTTAGTGGTAAAAACATAGTAGTTTTACTTATCATTTTAAAAAGCTAAAAAAAAAGTCATAGTTTCAAAAAACTGGGAAAAATCGAAATTGAACATAGAAGATTCAAGTTCATTTTGAATTAAAATATTATTATTTTTATTACCTGGATAAATTAATGCAGGTGGATTCCCTTCTGAAACTAATACTATATCATCTAGAACTTGTATTCCTCTAGATCGTTCCAAAGGCGGTGCACTATACGAATGGTCAGTTCTGGAACTTCCCTCAAGAGATGGGAATGGGGTGGGAACTGCAGTGCCTACTAATCGTGCATGCAAGTGACTGGTGAACATCCTCTCTTCAAAATGGTCTGCACATAACGAGTAACTTTTATATAAATTGTTTACTTTGCCAAGCAGGACTTCTCGATTGGCTTTTGGTGCCCATATATTGGCTCTGTAAATAAATAATAACATTTTTAAACCATGCTTACTACATTTGTATAGTATAATATTTTGTTTTGCGAAAATAAGAATATTTTGCAAAGGAATACGTTTACCTAACAAAAGTGTTCACCATTGACTTAGAAACAACAAAATAATAAACTTCACAAATATTTTGGTTTGAATTAGTTTTGGAATGTCTTAAAAAGATAAACAAAAAAGCAAGTATGTTTGTAAACTTTATTAATAACAAAATAGGCTCATACTA
>JAHBCN010000118.1:0-222500 GCA_019359885.1 Listronotus oregonensis | reverse complement strand
ATATATATATATATATATATATATATATATATATATATATATATATATATATATAATATATTATTTAATATTTTTTTTATAATTATTTTTATTTTTAAAAATATTATAAATATTTTGCCCAATAAATACAATTTTATACTAAAAGCATATTTAAAAAAGAATTTTTTTTTTCCGATCACATAATTTATATAAATTAAATTTTTTCATATACAGATAACTAAAAGGAACATTTGGGTCCATTTTAAATTTTTTGCAGAGGCAGGTATATCAAAAAAAAAAAATATTAAGAAAACCGGCAAAAATTAATTTTTTTTTTAAATTGCTTAAAATGTAACCTTTAAAAACATGGGCTCGGGGATTTGCCTTCTAACCCGAAGTTCTTCGATTCTGCTCCATTTTCCTTTTTTACGAATTAATATTTTTTAATTAAGAAATTTGATATCAATAAATTAAAGAAGTATTTTAAAGAATCATAATATTAAAAATAATTAATTATATAAAAAAAAATAAGGCATGAAGCAGAATCGAACCCGGAACCTTCGTGTTAGAACTGCGCTCTAGTATTTTAATATTGTGATATACTAAGTGCAATCTATCACCACAAAAAAATTGAGCCAAATCGCCGACCCCAAGGCCGTGCCGTCTCCTTGTAAGTACGATTTTAAGGTAAGCTTTCTGTGTAAAAAAATACATATAAATTGGGAATATTTATGTGAAAAAGAAATGAAGCAAAACAGCGCCTCATTGCCACATTTCTCTATTTATTATGGGAGTAAAATACTATTCCCTACTTTCAATTTATTTGGTTGAAGGGGCAACTTTCAGTTTAGACAGACGCGACCCGCCTCGTAAAGAACACACCCCTTGCTTGACCGGCAACATCGTGGATTGTCTATCCTGCTTTAATATACAATAAATTATTTTTATTTCTACGCTCTCAATAAAACGTAAACCCAAAGTCCTCATAAATCAAAGTGTATATGCTTCGATTCGTAGGCAATAATGCGTCTTTCACAAACGAAGCAATATTTGTATTTTTTTTCATTTATAATATACACACTTTTATTTGATAAATTTATTTAAAAAAACGTCAAACATCTATTGTCATTAGCAACCAAAGCAAACTTATAGGCCTGACAGTGACAACAACAGGACTGGTATACAGGGCTTTTGAAATCTAACACAACAAAACCTCAAAAGTTTTCAGGAAACCCGTTTATTATGTAATCGTAGATAAAATCCTGGATGTTACAGGTACATAAACACGGCTTCATTGATCTCATAACTTTAACGCCTCGCTCGCTAGCTTGTTCAGCCATAAAAAAAAACTCGCCCAATAAAGTCATGCTTTATGTACTTATAACATACATAGCTATTATATACTAACAGAAGCACGATAATACAAAAAAAATGGTTGATAAAATCAACATTAAAAATACCTTGTGCAAGCCAATAAGAACTAAATTATTGTAATTTAACAAATTGTGAGGCAAAAGAATTTGTTTTTGCATATTGAAGTTAATAAATCACCTGTTAAACCAATCAATCAATTATTCTCAATAGAGATTCAAGTTTCATTTGTAAAGTAAAAAAAGAATAGGATTTACCAAATAATATACCATAAAAATATTCTAGAGTTAAAGTAGAATCAAAACCACTTTAAACAAACAAATAACTCCAAAATAAGAAATATTGCAAAAATGTATGTATGGTTTTAGTAAGTTAAAAATACTTTTAAATTTATTTTGGCCAATAACGTTTAATTTATCTATAGCAAATCTAGTCCTAAGCCTTAAGAAATAGGTTTTGTTTTGGCGAAACGTCAGCATTGTTCCAACACCACCAAGAGACTGGACACGCCATTAACTTTCAAGACACAAAACAAATCGCTGCAATAAAACACCATAGAACACGACTTACTAGAGAAGCACTTGAAATAGAAAACACAAACCACCTGAACTAGAGAGCCGATGCACAAAACATCCCGACCATATTTGCTTTAACTTTGTTTTAAGGGTTGTCCTTATATTTTTTCTAGCTGGGGTATAAAGACTGCAGAAGTTAAATTTGTCAACAACATGTGTTGAAGACTGTCAAACTAATATTTAGGTTAGGTTTTGAATATATATTGCGACCATCTCTAATGCAAAACAATAGATGTTTTAGCAACTGTATTAAAAAAAATGTACTAGCAAACCTCTTTTTATTTACGGGACATTGCTTCGGGCATTCATAACATTAGCTATGGTACTGGCTAACATAGTCTAGGGCATTTAGATCACAATCGACTAAAATAAAGACATTTTTAAGGCCAGCAGATATTGAGATGCGGTTTTCTGAATTGTGTTCCAAAAGCTTCCAGGAAAAAAGTCTATATGGTGTGGTTATGCCATTTTTCGAAAAATGCATTCTAGTGCAATAAATGCATTTTGCAATTGCATAATTACTTGCAATATTATAAGAACGACTGAAAACTCGGAAAAATCGCCCAAAAATCTTTACTCGGGGGTTTTTGGGGATGCAAATTTAATTATGGCATAAGAATTACCCAGGGGCGCTCAGGGGAATTATACTGGCCAACTCCTCTTAGCAAAATCCGTGGAAATACATGTAAAAGAGCGACAGATCCCCTTTTTTTGATTTTTGACGGAGTCCAGAATGCTGAATGTCGTAGGGGACGCGATTTCCCAGACATGGAAACAATATTCTAAAGAGGGTCTGATTTAGAATACATAAAGAGTGTACAGATTGGAAGAAGTGAAATATTGTGGCTCGAAAGAGGAATCCAAGTTTTTTGAAGCTGTCGTGCCTATGGATGTAATGTGTTTGTGCCAGTTGAGGTTATTCTCAAAAGTAACGCCGACAAGATTAAACAACTCTTTATTTTGCAGAACTTGGCCGCTCATATTTAACGGATGAGCATTGGGAGACTTCTTTTTTGGCGCCCCAATCCAAGATAAGTTTGAGGTCTTGTGAAAGAGATATCTGCGTTGACCTGCGCTTTGCTATTTTTATCGTCATAAGTATTGTTTTTCAAATCAGAATTACATGGTGGCTGAAAATTGAATACTAGAGTGAATAGTACTATTGTCAGCAAAACTATGAATGGGATTGATTGTGGAAGAGAGAAGACCGTTAATGTGTAGAAGAAACAGCGTGGGTGACAGGACTGAGACCTGGGGCACCCCAGCATTAATTTGGTAGAAGCTGGAAGAATGACCATCTACAGTTACTAATATACATCGATTAGAAAGGAAACTGGAAAGCCAAGAGCAAAGCTTAGGTGGAAGACCGTAAGAAGGAAGTTTGTTAAGAAGGCCATCATGCCAGACCTGATCGAAAGCTTTGGATATGTCAAGAGCATCGATCTGGGATTTGCCAAGAAACTTCCGGGCCTTGTTTCAGTTGTGTGAGACAAAGGAAAGAAGATCAGCTGTGGATCTACTGTGACGGAATCCATACTGTCTATCATGTAAGATCGTATGTTTTTCCAGATACTTTAAGATTTGGAAATTAATGAACTTCTCCATTACTTTGCAAGCAACAGTAAGAAGAGATATAGTTTATAGTTATGGAGAGATTTGGATTCTATTTTTGAGGATAGGTTGCACACGTGCAGCTTTCCAACACTCCAGGAAAATAGTAAGAGATTCGAAAGGAGGAGTTAGGATGCGTGCAAGCTCGGGGGCACATTTTTTAAGAGGATTGCTGGTATGCCATCCAGCCCAGACTATTTTTTAGTATTAAGAGAAAAAAAAATATATAAAAATATATTAATATTCAAATAAAAATTGTCTTATTTAAAGGCCAGAACATAGGTAGGCATACAAAATAAATTGTTAGTTACATCTACCTACAGCTATTTTTATCGTCATAAGTATTGTTGTATTGTCATGGTATTGTTACACTTTAATAAATATGAGTGTCAACTTCTATTTCAAATTGTAATTCAATTATGTTGCATTTAAATCATCAAAAAAAGTTTATGCGAGGGTGAAAGCTGAAGAAGCGATACCGAGACTAATCCTATTAAAGTCGAAACTATTAGGATTATGTTAAAGTAACACAAGAAGAGATAAACATTATGTGATCAAATGTTTTTAATTATACACCCAAATTAAAAATTATGTTAAGTTAAGTTATGTAAGAAGATAACCAACTGTTCTTAACTTATAAATAAAAATTTTTCCTTGTGCGTCGATTTTTAATTTTGACACATATAATAAAATAAACGGTTTACAACCTACAACATAACCTTATTTATTTTGATAAACAAGATATTTTTTTACATATTTTAATAATGTCTGAGACTAAAATAAAACTGGATGTTATCGATGATAACCAGTTAATTGAATTAGTTCGCCTGCTTACTTTTCAATAGAGGATCCAAAATACAAATCAAGTAGCTAAAAGCAATGCTTGGAAAAGTATTGCAGAAATAATGAGGCATCGTTGTATCCACCGATTTCTGTCACTTATCTTCGCTCTTTATAGGATTATGTGTTTTAATAAATGATAGCAAATTACCAGACAGCTGACAGAGAGTGCACTGATAAAATAAAAATTACAAATAACCCAATTAACTGTGATTTGCTCTAGGTATGCATAATATTTGTAAATTGATTTGCATGTTTTCACACAAAGGTCTTACTTTTTATTAACTTAATTTTTGTTAACTTAACTTAACTGAATTTTTCTGCATTATCCTACCTTAATATACGAAGCGGCTTATGAAAAGATTAAGTAATGGTGTCAAGCAAAGTCAATCAAAACATATCCCGAAACTATCAAGCAAGGTTTTTTTTCACTAGCGCAAAAAAGTAACACTTTTTGAACAAAAAATCATTAAAAATTATATTTTTTTCACGATTTTATTTTAAAAAAGTATTTTTACAAGCTTAAATTTAATGTTTATTTATGTGGGTCAAATCTTGCAACTAAATTTTAACGCAGTTATCCCCAACCTATTGGGCTGCCTTGATTTACATGTACTAAAAAGAAGAAAATAAACATGAAATTAAATTAAAACCATTAATTTATTTAATTACACAATTTATAAGAAACAGGGTGTTTCCTAACCTCGGTAAAAAAAAATGCAAATACTCAAGCAATTATAAGACAAAAATGTGATATATTTTTTTTTCAAATGTGGCTTCGTTTTGAAAATAAAGTGTGTTGAAACAAATTTTTTTTTCGCGTTTTCTTTTTATTATTAATTAATTTTAAAAAATATTTTAATAATATTTGTTACACATACTAAGGGGTTTGAGCACTTTATTTTGAGTTTGTTTATTGGGGGGTTCTATGGCGTTTTTCCCCTCTTACAACGCGCAGCTTTATTGTAAGTTCACCAGGTATATCTTCCAGGATTTCTTGTCGACTGTAGATAATGGCGCTGATCACACTTCTAATTTTCATTAAAACAGTGTTTATCTGAAGGACCACCAAATAAAACAGGTATTTGGAACCTAAACTATTTATTCAATAGTACAGAACCGATTAAATATATTTATCCGCAACAGTACACATAAAAATGCAACTGATTTCTTACAGTCCAATGTTGCACAACTTAGTTCTAATTATCTTTACATTTACACTTTACTTACTATTTACAACAGTTTATGGGCATTTTCAGAAAATGTGTGTAACGAGATATATTTAAAACTCACGTTACATTACTTTAAGGGTAAAAAGACAATTTATTTAAATTTTTATATGACTGATGCTAGACAAAGAAAACCCGGTTTTAGTTTCCGGAAAGACAAAAAAAAATGGAGACGAGACATGCATAAACATACGACGCTTAAGACAGACTGCTGCACATCGACAAGCGGCATCTTCTTTGTAAGAAAAGAATTTGCTCGAACGTGCTGCGCTATGACATACTACCCGCTATGTTGCCACTTTTAAAAGACAATATATTTTATTTTTTATGAAATAATTAACATAATAAAACTAAGTAAAATGTTAATGAATCATTAACAGAGTTCATGTTAAACTTTTCAATTAGTTCATTGGCGGAGATCCGGGTAACGACTACTAGAATTTTGAAAAAATAAATAATACGAGCCTGTTAAACACTCAAAATTCTCATTTTATTAGGCAAAAAAATTAATTCTAAGCATATTATGTTCCTTGCATTTTTCTCGTATTTCTTACAGTTCTCGAATAAAAAATAATTTTATTGTTAACGTCACGGGATTTTCCAAAAAAATGATAATACCTAAAAGCTCTAAATAATGCACCCAAATGTAAAGTCAAATAAATTGCTGAAAGTGTCCTTCATGAGCTAGTAAACACTTATCTTTTAATGTGCTAAATTGTCTCTTACGCGTCGGAAAGTCTCGGGACTTGCGCGAATAGTATTAAAACCGTTAATAATCCTCAGTTCAAGTTCTTTTACAGTTTCAATAGAGGTAGTTTAGACAAGTTGCTTAAGGTGACCCCAGAAATAAAAGTCATACGGATTAAGTTCCGGCGATCGGGGTGGCCATGGCTGAGGTCCATCTCTACCTATCCAACAATCAGGATATTGTTGATCCAAATAATTTATGCAGAGTGAGGGGGGGCACCGTCATGCATGACCCACATTAAAGGTCTTGCTCTTAAGGGCACTTCCTTCATGAGTCCTGGCAATTCCTCTCTAAGAAAATTCTAGTAGGCTTCACCAGTAAATCGTACAGGAAAAGAATGCGGTCCAAATAAGGTATCTCCAATAATTCCTGCCAACACATTAACTGAAAATCCATGCTGGTGACGTCCATCGATAATAGCATGAGAATTATTTTCAGCCCAAATATGGTTATAATGAAAATTTAAAATGCTGTCCTCGAAAAATTTGCTTCATCTGTAAGTAAGATTTTTTTTTAATTTTGGACTTTTAAAGACTTTTCCTGAAACCAGTTACAAAAATTAACTAGTTGTACTCTTTGTATGCAATAAGGATAAAGAGAATAGTCGTTAAAGATACTCCGTACTGTTTTGTGGCTCACATTCAACTCGTTTCCGATTTTTCTTGTACTTGTGCCTGGAGATTCTTCCACCATATTTAAAACGTCTTTCTCAAGTTCCGGGGTTCTTACTGTAAATTGTGGACCGCCTAATTTGTTATTTGCAAAACTACCTGTTTCCTTTAAAAAAAAATATTTGGCTTATCTCCAGAATAAAGATATTTATATATTATATTTTTAAAATTATACTTTTTTATAGATTATTATGGAGAGCTAGTCTGCTCTCGCAATATTATATTTATCTTGCGAGAGCAGACTAGCTCTCCATAATAATCTATAAAAAAGTATAATTTAAAAAAAAATATATAAATATCTTTATTCTGGAGAAATGCCAAATAATTTTTCTTTTAATTTAATATTCCCAGAAATCAAAATAAAATATAAAAAATACCTGTTTTCTCTAATCTCAGATGCGATGTTGTAAATGTTTTTGAACATGGTATTTGTCGTACATACCGTACATGAAATGAATTTGAGCCATTTCTTAATTGGTAAACTTAGCCATTATGATAATTATTAAATTTAAAATTCACTACATTTAAATTGAAAAATAACTCGCGGGAATGTTTTACACTTTAATTGACTTAAAAGAAAATAAATGTGATTGCCATGGAATCACGCAAAGCCTCGTCGTTTATTTAAACAACAAAATGATGAGATTTTTCTGACGTGAACAATAAAATTAATGTATCTGAACTGTAAGAGATACAAGAAAAATGCAAGGAACTTAATTTGGTAATTTTTTTGTCTAATAATATAAGATTCATGAGTGTTTAACAGGTTCGTATTATTTATTTTTTCGAAATTCTAGTAGTCGTTACCCGGATCTCCGCCAATGAACTATTTGAAAAGTGAGTTGAACTCAAAATAAAGTGCTCAAACCCCTTAGTATGTGTGACAAATATTATTCAAATATTCTTTTTCATTAATTATTAATAAAAAGAAAACGCGATAAAAAAAATTTCACACCCTGTATTTTCAAAACGAAGCGACATTCGAAAAAATTTCACATTTTCGTCTTATAATTAAGTGAGGATTCACCAGTTTTATTTTTTTACCGAGGTTAGGAAACACTCTGTATAAGAGCTTGTCGCGAGATTTACTTATTATATAAAAAACATATAATTTTTTTATATGTTAAGATCAAGTTACATATTGTTTTTTTTTGTTTATCCACACGGTTAATCTCGTAAGAAGCTTTTATATCATATACATTGTGTAATGAAAAAAATTAATGGGTCCGATTAAACTTTAAGTTAATTTTTTTTAGTACATGTAAATAAAGACTTGTTTTTAGGATTTTTTTTATATTTATTTATTTAATTTTTAGGCCGAAGTTCTGAATCATCCTGTAAACCGGTAATTTAAGGTTTATTGATAATCGGCTTATTCTATATTCTTTTGTATTGTGGAAATTAAATAAACATTTTGGTAAATTAATTTATTTAAAAATTTAAAAGATAATTTGTATAGATGCTAGCGACCGTTGTGTGAGGTCAACTATATAAATAGTTTATCAACTGGACAACTTCAAAGGATGTATGTTATTTTTGAATAAATAGCGTGACAAGATAAGCGAACGGCGCTTTGTATAAACTATATTTATTAATACATTAAATTCAACTCGCTCAATTTGTTTCAGTAGTTAAATAAATTATTTGAAAATAAAATTAGTGACTGAAAAATTTTATTTTTTGTATATATTGATTATTAAGGTATATACATATACATAGTATGTATATTACAACAAAACTTTCAACATGTTTTTTCCCTTTATAACTTTGTTTTCGTTCCGCATAAAGGTTTGAAATTTTGTATGTAAATTTACAAAGGTATTCTAACTACATGTAAAAAAAATAATTTGATATTAATATACAGGTTGTCCGGAAATGACGATGAACAATTTTAGGGTATGATTCTACATAAAAATATATGAAAAAAAGTTAAAAGATATTTTTAAAAAGTGACCTCCAATCACTCTAACTTATACGTAGAAGTTAATTCCTGTATTGTAAGTAGATCCCAATAAATTAAATAAAAACCACTTTTATGACACCATCTTCAAGAGCCTGTAGCTCCCTCTGGAAGCATTTCCGGACCTATGTTAATATGAACTTTTTTTCATATCTTTTTATGTAGAATCATACATTAAAATTTTTCATTGTCATTTCCGGACACCCTGATTTATGGCGTGCTACTTATAACAAAAATTTCTTTTTTTTTTTAAACCTGGGAATATTTTAGGATTGTTTATTTATTAATTGCTTTGCAAAGTTTGCTTACACTACCGACTTCATTCGAAAATCGAATTTTCAACCATTGCTTAGCGGGGTTTGTAGCTTGAATGCGTGATTTATTAAAATAGCTGGTAGATATTAGTTATATAATTTAGGCTTTCGTTGTTTTCTTTCTTGATGTATTTTGGCCACCTAGTGCCTAGGTTACTCTTCTTCTTCTTCCTGGGAGCCGTCTTGATTCACTTTCGGAGGCAGCGCTTCTTGGGCTTTTCGTGCCTAATCACCCATTATCTTTTATACCAATCCTCCCATTAGTCTTGTTTTTTCTACAAGGCTGTATAACACCGAGACTGGTTGGTTTATATATTCCTGTGGCCTCATTTTCGGTTGCCCAAATAATGCCTGTCTTTCGTGATTCAACGCTCCACATTCGCACAGTATATGGTAGGCTGTTTCTTCCCCCTCGTCGCACATTCTGCAACATGGGTCTCCATTGTATGAGCCTATCTTGTGTAGGTTTCCTCTTAGGTTATCGTGCCCTGTTAGCAACCCTACTGTTATGCGAAGTCTTTTCCTACTTTGTCTGAGTAGTTCTTCCTTAGTTCTTTTGGATATGAAGCCCTTTTCATGTCTTATTCCACCGAGGTTCTCCCAGTATTCCTTGTGTTTGTTTCGGATCCATTTCCTGGTTTGCTCCCGTGCTGTGGTTTCGGTCACTCCAAGGGCAGGTTCTGGACCAAAATTTGGTGTGGATTATTCATATCTTGCTAGCTCATGCGCTTGTTCGTTGCCTTCTATTTCCGAATGTCCTGGTACCCAGAGGAGAGTAGATTACTCTTAGTACTTGTAAGGTTATTAGCTCTAAAATCCACTCGTAATTGAACCTCTGCTTGACACGAGTTTAAATTTGAGGATAAGATGGTTCTCTATTTTTCCCTTTTTTGACATAAATAACTATTTAAGACGATAAGTCTTTGCAAAGGTCAAAGGACCCCGGACAGTTCTTATGAAAAATGTAAAAAATGCATTTCGGGTAACTTTTTGGGACTTTGCATATTGATAGTTCTTAACACGCTGATCAAAAGTCTGAATGGGCACTAAACCCAATAAACCCCAACACACCCAACATTATCCCCAAAGGTCAGTGACGCATTTGAGTGATAATTGCTCCAATGTCTTATCGACATATTTAATAATGTGTAGTTAATACTTACTTTAACCCATCTCCTCAACCTTTTCAGCATCGTTTTAAAACTTGTTTACGAGTTGTAAAACCCTTTGATTGTAAATTTCGTAACACAGCCACAAAAACGATCACAACCAAGATACCCATAGACACCAACAATATATAACCCCATCCCCTCTCACCCCAACTCCACCCCATACCAAGGCACGCCATGTAACTTTTTCCTGCTAAGTGTTTGTAAACCATTTAGTTAATAACTCCATCCCACGGCCAACTAAACGATCACTCTTTAATACCCTTAGAGCCCAACAGTTAAACGCATCTCAACAACCTACCCCACGCTATACCAAACCTGTCATGTGACTTTTCTCTGCTCTCGGGTTGTGAAACCGTTTTGATCATAAATTTTATTCCATGTATGTGTATGTATTTACCCGTAAACAGGGAAGAGTCACCTGACAGGCGGGCGGGGGTAGGGGGTATAACTGGGTCGTAGGGTATTGGGTATTAATCATTTTTCTGGCCGTGGGATGGAATTTATAATTAACAGTTTCACAACAAGTAAGCAGGGAAAAGTAACATGACAGGCTTTGGTGTGGGGTGAAGTTGTGAAGAGGGTGGGGGTAGTATTTCTATTGTTGGAGTTGAAGGGTAAAGATTATGATCCGAATTCATGATCAAAGGGTCGGTGCTGGGAAAGTTGAGGGGGTGGAAGAGGGGTATAGGTAAATATTAGGGATGTTAGGCTTAAGTCTATTAACAGTGTAGGTGGCTATAAGTTCCAATACAGTATTAAATATTTCGGTAAGTCAATTAAACAATAATCAATTAAAGAAGAGTAAAATGCTTCTGCGCATTTTAAACAATTTGTTTTTTAGGTAATTTAAATAAGTAAAGCAATATTAGATTTACCGATAACCCTGTAGAAAAAAAAATATATTTTTTTGTGGTCAATGTACGTAGATATTTCAATAACGACGATATCTTTTACTGTATAACAACTTACAAAAACACATAATCAGAAATATCTTTAAAAATTTAATTTTTAATAAAATATTTTTGCTATTATCCTGCGTAGAAGTATTGTTTCACGGTTTTTGATTTCATATTGGAGTATTTAAATAATTTTAAATATCAATAAAAGAAAGACAAACAGCCAATAAGAGCTTTTAAAGAAAGTAAGCATTTTCTAAAAAGAGAGTTTTACTCAAGGCAATATTATAATAAATAGCATTAAGGTTAAATCCCAATATGCGGCTAAAATATAAAATCTTTTTTGTGTCTCTCTTTTCGTGCGTGACAATATATTCAGAGGCATATCGTTCACCTATTTTGTGCTTACTGTAAAACTTGCTTATTCCATAATCCGGTCATATATCTGGTAGTTTTACCATTTTATATTCAGAATAAGTGGAATTTTGACAAAAAAACATTCAGATTTTTAAAATAATATTGGGTAGATTTTTAAAAGTTATGTGACCTTTAATATAATGTTTTAATAAAGGCACACCTAGTAACTATTTTAAGGGTATATGTATACAAAAGCAAAAAGTTTTTTACTGATTCACTGATTTTTTGACTAATCCCGAAATCTTAAAAATTAAATAAGGTTTTAAGATCAAACCCTCCCGTCCTAGAAAGGTAGAATAAGGGTTGAAAGTTTGTATGAAACTTCGTCATTTTCAATTGGTATGTAGGCTACTGATTACCATAAAAATTAGTTGTCTTAACCTTTTTGAAATAAATGGAGATAAAAGGTTGTAAAGAAAAATCGTCATTTTTAAAAGCTGTAAATATGGGGATTGATAATAAGGCTTCTAAGTACCCATAAAAATAAAAAGTGGCAAATTTTTGAAACTTGTTCTCTGGGGGATTAAAAGAAGGGGTCAAATTTTGTATGAGAAATTCGTCTTTCTTATATTTAGAACTATGAAAATCTAGCCACTCTATTATGTATCAATTTTTTACGAAAATAAATTATTTTAATATCAGATAGTCTAAAGGTACACTTTTAATAAAGGATATTTTCCATCTTCTTCATCCATTTTTTCTAAATAGAAAACAAAAGAAGTATTTTTTTTTCGTTCAAACCTACATAATACAGTTTAATTTTTGCTGAAAATATTTAGTAATAATACCACTTCTGAATTTTAAAATCATTTGGTTTTATCGAAAACAAGAGGAGACAGCGAACAGGGATGAAACATTTCTTGTCGAAATTACGCACTTAAAATGTCCACAAACATAAATAGCTCTTGACCCAATTTAAAGCAAGTTTTTTAATAACATGTTATGTTTCTTGGTTATCTGGTATTTTTTTAATTTGTTTAGTCAACAGTTTTGAAATTAACACCTTTATGTTACAAAAAGCTTTTAGCTGTAACTAAATAAAATGTTTAGAGATTTTGTAATTTAAGTATTTAAAAGTTTTGGTTACAGATAATACCAAAAAAGTGCTATTTTTGTGCTGCTAGATTTAGCATTTTATTAAAGAAAACAAAACATTTACATAATTTTTTACGAAAATAAATTATTTTAATATCAGGAAGGATTTTTTTGTTACCTTGTAGAGATGAAGAAAACCTCATACCCAAGAAACAATCAAGCTTAATTAGAATAAATGGTTTAAGAAATTTTTGAAAAAAAAAAAAAAAATATATATATATATATATATATATATATATATATATATATATATATATATATATATATATATATATATATATATATATATATATCGCTGTTTTAGCTTTGAGAGTGGCACAACTAAGAAAATATCGTTTTTGCGTTTTTTTTAAAAATCAACTGCTTAGTATATGGGCCTTTATCACGTAAATAGGCATATTTTTATTATCAGCCGTTTACCACCAGAGGGCACTTGTGCCGCTGTAAAATTACCTGCGCTGTTTCACGAACAACGGCATATTATTCAGTTGTTAACTGGACGCCAAAGGAGACTGTAGGGTGTTTTTCTCAAACAGTGGCATATTTTGTGTTGCGACCAGTTTTTTACGACTTTTTTTCTGTAAAATAGGCACTTTTCGTGTTATGCCTATATCTTTAGTAAGTAATATTATTTTTATATAATTTTTTTTGCATGATTAATATTTTATTTTGACATGTGCCTCTATATTTGTTAAATAATAAAGTAATGCTGGGATTATCTTTGAGTTGTGCCTATATCTAAGAAAATTTGTGGTTTAGGTTAATTTATGATTCAGAGTTGTGCCTTTTTTTTGCCATGAACATTTAATTCAAATAAATATTTTTAGTTTTCAGGTTACTAGGTTGTAGCTGCAATCGTTGCTAAGGAAAATAAACAAGATGAGTTGGTTGATGTGGAAGAAAATTTAAATATGGAGCAAGAAATTCTTGTAGAAGAACCAGAAATAGACGATAATATACACCAAAAGAAATCTTTGGAAATAGCAAAACTTCAAGAAGTGTTATTTGATTCGGATGATACCGATGCAGATCCAGATTACGATGTCACTCAAGAAACTAGCAGCAGCAACAATGAAAGTTCATCAGACGATGATCCAAAACAAAAAAATTATACAAGCTTAGAAGACAAGGATTTCAATGTAGTTAAGAGAGGTAGGAAAAGAAAGAGGGACATGGAAAAATGGGTGACGATTTCTAGTAAGAAGCTAAGAAATAGTGGCAAGCCCTATAAATCTTACAAAACAAAGAAAGAAGTTAGGAGAAGGGAATTAAAAACTGTTTGTAATAAAAAGTGTAAGCAAAAATGCTGGGAAAAATTTACCGTAGATGAAAGAAAAAATATTTTTAATAATTACTGGCAGATGGGAGATTTACATAAGCAGAGAGACTTTATTGCGGCAAGTATGAATCAAGTTTTGCCTGCATATCGATATGTTAGAGAGGGTAGTAGCAGAAAGGCAAACAATGCTTTCTATTTCGAAAAAGATGGAAAACGACTTAGGGTTTGCAAAGTGTTTTTTATGAACACCTTGGATATAAATCATAGAGTTATTCGAACTGTGGTTGACAAAAAACTTAACCTTTCGTACAGCATCGTATCACAGGATCTTCGGGGTAAACACAATAATCACAAACAGATAGATGAAGAAATTAAAAATGGTGCTCGGCAGCATATCAGTTCAATCCCGAAAATACCTAGTCATTACTGCAGAGCCGATTCAAGCAGGGACTATATAGATGGCAGCAAAACAGTAGCTCAAATCTACAGAGATTACGTAAATGTTTGTTTACAAAAAAATGAAAAGCATGTCAACTATATATGTTTTATAGAATTTTTAACGAAGAGTTTAACTTGTCATTTTTTGTTCCCAAAAAGACCAGTGTAAGCAGTGTATTGCTTACCAGAATGCCACTTATATAGAAAAAGATAAATTAAAAGAAAGCTATGACAGTCACTTGATAGAAAAAGACTTGGCGCGCAATGAAAAGAAAATAGACAAACAGGAAACGAGCACTTGCACTATAGTAACATGTTTTGACTTACAAGTTTTTCAATGTCCCAAAGGGGACATCTCCGTGTTTTGTTACAAAAGCAAGTTAAATGTTTTTAATCTTACGTTTTATGAACTAAAAACAAATGACGTAAGCTGTTTCGTTTGGCATAAGGCAGAAGCAGAGGGTGGTGTTAACGAAATCGGCAGCTGCGTTTTGCGCAATATAAAAACAAAAGCCCTTTCCCCACTAAGGAAAAAAATCGGCTAATTTTTTTATACCGACAATTTAGCGTTCAACAAAAAAACAAATTTATGATTCATTTTTTTATCATTATGTATTCAAAAGTACTCTAATTAAATTTATTACCCCTAATTACTCATCCAAAGGACACACATAAAATGAGGGCGATAGTGCCCTTTCGATGATTGAAAGGGAGGTTAAACGAGTATTAAAAGTGGTCCAATTTCTCAGATCTTTTTTATCCCCAAAATTTGATCTGCTAAAAAACTGGTCAGCCGTATAATGTTATAGAAATGACACATGAAGATTTTTACAATATAAAAAACACTCTCTGGATCAAACATCATATAAAAATATAAAATTGAGGTCTTTAAAAATAACTGATCTTAAAACTTTAAAAGTAACAAAAAAAATTTCCCCTTTATTTTATTATAGACTTCTTACTTCCCAAAATGAATGGAATCAAAAAAATACCAAACAAAAAAATAATCTTAGGGATTCAAATAACAGTCGTTTGGTACTCCAACCTGCTTATCTCAAAAAACGTTCATCCGGAAAAAAAAAAAAAGACCTACTTGACCTTTTTAAATAACCATATTCCAAAGTTTATCTCCATTTGAAATAATCTGGAATTTTTTTTGGTTTTGAAAGTGTTTATTTTGGATATTTTTGGCATCAAATTTTTCACTTTTCCTTTTATTTTTTTTTTTATTTAAAAAAAAAAAAAAGTGGTTAAAATTCTTAAAACCTCTAATTTCAATTGACTAAGAAATCTTTTTTAAAGCATAAAAACCAAATATCATTTTTAGTAAACCAAAAAATTTCTATATAGTTTTTATTTTTTTTGTTTTAAAAATGTTTTTAAAAATTATTTTATTTTAGTTATGTGTTAAAAAAGAATATATATATAATATATATATATATATATATATATATATATATATATATATATATATATATATATATATATATATATATATATATATATTATATGTACAGTTTATAAAAGTTCTGGGGATCCAAATAAAAGAAATTTTTGGGAAAATTTATTTGGCCATAACAGGTAATAAGCTACATTTCAAAAATGTTTGGCAAATTTTGGGGTTACCAGATCAAACAAAAAGGCAACATTGTAAATTTTTAAAAGGAACACCCTTTTTTCTTTTATTTGGATTTTACAAAAATTCAGTAGTTTTATTAAAATCTTCCTATACCTATATCTTTCCTTTTTTAAAAAAATTATTAATCACTATTTTTTTTTAAGGTAAATCATCAAGTTAAAAAGGTTTAATATTTACGTGCCTAGATGGGCTGGATACTAGAAAATTTTTTGGGAGTTAGACAATGCATGTATTTAAAAGATCTACATGCTATTATAGCAATATATTCTACAGGGTGTCCCAAAATTTGCATTTTTTCGATATTAAATAATGATTAAAACTCAATTTTTTAAATACAACATACTGTATTTTATTTCATTTTAAATAGACCAATAATTTTTCCTACAAAATGTTCATACATCTTTCTATACCCCTCTACAAAAGTTTTTAAAAATAAGCAAATTTTAATTTTTTTAAGCATTTATTCCTTATTAATTAAACAAAATAAATAATTTTTACCTTATATGTCAAATAGTTGTCAAAGCAATTTAAAATACAAACTTTCATGGCGTACCTAGGTAAATTGTAAATTAGGCCGGTGGTTTACTGTTGATAGTAACAAGTATTTAAAAACAGAAAAAAAATTAAAATTAGTTTGTATTTAAAAAACGGTGGCAGATGGGTATAGAAACATGTATGGACATTTTGTGGGTAAATTATATGTCTATTTAAAAATATGATAAAATACAGTATGTTGTATTTAAAAAAACTGAGTTTTAATCATTATTTAATATCGGTAAAAATGCAAATTTTTTTGAACATCCTGTAGGTTATATTGCTATAATAGCATGTAGATCTTTTTAATACATGCATTGTCTAACCTCATAAAAAAATTTTTAGTATGCAGCTCGGTTAGGCACGCAAATAAAGCCTTCTTAACATGGTGATTTTCCTTAAAAAAAATAGTAATTAATTATTTTACTATAGGTATAGGAAGATATTAATAAAACTGACTTAGAATTTTGTGTAGAATCTGAATATGCAATAAAAAATAGGGTGTTCCATTCAAAATTACAATGTTGCCGTTGGTTTCGGTTAGATCTGGCAACGCTGCACTTGCCAAAATATTTTTAAAATGTAGCTTATTATCTGTTATGGCCGTGTGCCAAATTTCAAAAAGTTCTTTTATTTGGTTCCCCAGAACTTTTATTAGGACACTCAACGGGAATCACCCTGTATATATATATATATATATATATATATATATATATATATATATATATATATATATATATATATATATATATATATATATATATATATATATAATATATATAATAACAAAAAAGGGAGAGTTTCTTAGGGCATAGAGCTCATTAATAAATGAAATAAAAATAAAATATCCTGGTAGGTATGAATACTAAGGTTGGTTGTTAAAATTACGAGGCCTCCAAGTAGATGGATAACCCCGGATATTTTATTTTTCTTTTCATTTATTAAGGAGCCTCTATGTCCAAAGAAACTCTACCTTTTTGTTATTATTTATAACAAGGCTCAAGAAGTTTCATCAAACATCCTTCAAAATATCGCCTCGTCAATTCATCACACCCAATGTCGTTTTATTAAGAAAAAAATCCAGTTTAATAAATAATAAAGCACCAGAACCTACCAGCCAAGTTTTCTTTGTGTAGAGTTTTTTCTTGTTATAATTAATTATTAATATTTTAATAATTTTAACCCTTATAATATCAAGCGGGGTGCAAATGCACCCCACACGCTCTTTTTCGTATATTTCTAAGCCATTTGGTTTTTTTTTCTTCTTCTTCTTAGTAGCTGCATTTTTTTATTACAGTTGTAATGTACCAAAATTTCACATAATTTTTTTTTTATCACGCGAATTATTTACATTTTTAGGGTTTAGGGGGCATTTGCACCCCTTAGTATCCTACGTATAACAATATTTCTAAGTTGATATATGCAAATATTGTTTCAGGAATTTTGTTTTTTGGTGTCAACTGGCAACACTGTATGGAGCTTTAGTGCTATCTCCGACAGGAAGCTTATAACGCCTACTATTACAGAAGGAAGCACGAATTAGTATTATTTACGCAAGCTTCGGTGTAAGAGTCATTTCGTAGCGCGCCACGTTATTGTTTATCGGTCCGAAATGAGTAATTTCCGAAACCGCAACCCAAAAGCCCTGACGGAGGAGGAAATGTTAATGCTTTAGAAAATGATGATCCAGAATATGAGACATTATTGCAGGAAGATGACGCAAGCGACATTGAAAGCCAGGACCATATCTCCGACCATGAAGAAGTAGATGAAGTAATTTATGCTTCTCCTGAGGATGAAGACAGTGAATTAGAACAGAGTAAAGCAGATCATATTCCAGTTTATATGGCTAAAGATGGCACCCAGTGGTATAAAATGCCAATAAATAATCAAGTTCGGCGTTCACAGGCAAACAAAATCGTGCATGTTCCAGGACTTACACCTACCAGCTCAGAAATTACAACCAATCAAGGACTCGTTTTTGTTGTTTTTTTCTGACGATATACTTGACATTATTGTCGCTGAGACCAACCGTAAAGCCAATTTTGTTTTTGACGATTATAATGTTACTCATCCCGAGCGTACGAAGAAATATGTGCCAACTAACCGAAGAGAAATCGAAGCAATATAGGCCTGCTTATTACATTAGAGACATTGCAAGCTAGTACCGAACCCATTGAAATGCTTTTCACTAGTGACCCTGCATATTCTCGGCCTATAATACCAGCTACTCTCTCAGAAATCGATACCATTTCCTGACCAAATTTTTAAGATTCGATAATTTTGAGACCAGGGCTGAGAGAAGTTAGAAGACAAGCTTGCACCCATAAGGGAAGTAATGGATAAATTCGTATCAAACTGTAAAAAGGCACTATATCCAAGTACTCACGTATGCATTGACGAGCAGCTCGTTCCATTTTGAGGGAAGGCTCCATTTCGCGTATATATGAAGAGCAAGCCAGCAAAGTACGGAATAAAGATATGGGCAATGGCAGATTGTGAATACAATTATACCTTGAACATGCAAGTGTATTTAGGTAAGTCGTTTATTCTTATATATGCTATGTTATCTATAGATATCCTTTTATTTTTAGGCAAAGTAGGCAATAAGCCTGAAAAAGGACAAGGTGAACGAGTTGTTCTTGAACTTTCCAATTATCTGTCTCAGGGATATGGTATAACAACTGATAACTTCTTTACTAATCTTCAGTTGTCTCAGAAATTGTGGGATAAGAACCTTACATTATGTGGCACTCTACGCAAAAATAAGACATTTATACCAAAGGAACTACTTCCATCATTCTTAAAAAAGAATATTCTTCGATGTTTGCTTTTACAAAATATTGTACATTAGTGTCTTACGTGCCGAAAAAGGGCAACGCAGTTATTTTGTTATCAACCGAGCATAACGACGATAAAATAAAATGAAGCTTCAAACTACAAACCAGATGTTGTTTTGCATTATAACAGTACTAAAGGAGCTGTCGATGCAACAGACCAAATGGCAGCAAAATATACCACCCAAAGAAAAACTCTCAGATGGCCCATGGCACTCTTCTACCATATTATCGATATTGGAGCTATAAATTCTTATAAAATATGGAAAATTAAAAATCCAGATTATGGGTCCGGGCACTTGGATGTGAGACGAAAATTTCTTCTTCAGTTGGGAAAGGATTTGGCCAAGGAAAATATGGTTTTTAGATATAAAAATACTAATGGTTTGAATGCAAGTACAAAAGAAAATATTTTGAAGATTGTTCCAGAACTGGAGTCGCACAGTATCCCTCCAACGACACAAGTAGGAACTCAAGGTCGATGTTTTCTATGTAAAAGATCCAAAGACAGAAAATCAAGACAACGATGTGTCAAATGTGAGCGGTTTGTTTGTGTAAATCACTCCGAAAAAGAAATTTGTTGCATGTCATGTAAAGTCAAAAATTAAAATTTACTTAAGGCTTGTTAATTTTTTAATGTAGAAGAATAAAAATATTTAGATAATAATTTATTTGCGTTCTTTTTAGTTTACATAAAAAAAGTGTAAAAATTACAGAGAAAACACACAAAAAAATCTGGGGTGCAAATGCACCCCGCTTGGTATCGCACGTATGTAAAAAAGCTTGGTATTACAAGGGTTAATTCATTATTTTATATCCCTTGTGACTGAAGTTGAGTTTTCAACTTTTCTACCTTTATCAAATAAAAAAGATTTTTTTAGAAACATCGGTAAATATAAAAATAATGGGGAGATCTTTTTAATCTATATGGTATTTTCGTTAGGTTGTGTTTTTGATAAAATGTGAATGGATGTAGGCAACTTAAACAGCAAAAAATCTCTAATTTATTAATAATATAACAAAGAAAAACAAAATATTACAATACTTGGTTTTTCCAAACATAATAAAAAACATTAAATAGGTATGTACAAATAAATATAAATTACCTAAACCTAAACTTATGTCAACAAAGGAACAGGTTCAATTAAATCAAATTAAAATCAGCAGATTAACGTATTATTTTATAAGCATCATATTAATGTGGTATAATATAGGATGTTTTTTTAATATTGCAAAAAATTTTACAGACAGACTCCTTGGATCAAAATACCAAAAAAACTTTCTATAAAGATATCTCTTAAACTTCTTAACTTTTGAATTACAAGGCGAGGAAGTTTTAAGAAAAAAAAATTAAGTATCTTTGTTTAATAAATGTATAAAAACATAGACGAATGACATTTGGGATAAATGCTTATGTTTTTCAAGGGTTTTAGTAATGTTTGTAGGCATCTGCTACTCTGGAAAAGGGTTGAAATTTGCAACCCACAATGATTTTTCCTTTGAATTGTTTTATATCGCTTATTTGTATTGCTGATTTTATCTTTATTTTTTTTATTTACTTAAAAGACAAAACGTTTTTAAATAAGTAACGCTTTTACAAACCATTCCTCAAATTGCAAATTTTTAAACCCAGAAAAACATTGAGAGTTGTAGATTTCAACCCTTTTCCAGATTAGTGCATGCGTCTATGATTATTTACTTTTATAAAAAAATTGAATATATTCTCTTTAAACTTCACTGCCCCGTAGCTCAAAAGTTAAGAAGTTTGGGTGATATATTTATAAGAACTTAGGTACCTTTTATTTGTTGACCAATAGAGTTTAATTTTAAAGGACATGGCACACTTCTTATGGATTTGAGTCACCGACAGATTTTTTTGACATTTTAGTATTTTATTTTGGAATTCCAAATAAGCATTTTCTTTCATTGCACCAACCTTGTAGCTATACAGGGTGATACCATAAAATAAAGCCAAAAATTCTTAAAAATATTTATTTTATTTATTACAAAATACTGTCTGTTACCCTAGACTGATAAAATTGGGCATTTTTTATATAAAAAGAATATATATTTCATACCAAGTACTTTTTTATCGTGTACAGGGTTTTTATCTGTTTTGTCCTACAGGGTGCATGATTTATTAATGAACCAACAAATATAGTCTAGTCGGACTAAATATAATATATTATGTCAGTTATTATTATAACCTATAGGAATTTCGTAACTTGGCAGTAACTCATTCATACATACAGCGTGTCCCTCCAAAAAGACATTTTTAGATACCGGGTGAACCAAAATTATATGGCGGTTTTATTAATATTTTTTTCCAGTCATACGCAATTTAGTTGTAGTAGTAGTAGAATATTGCACAATAAAGTAAAATAAGGGTTTGCTTGCGCAGAAGTTCCAAATAGGGAAAGATTCATCCAAAGACATGTAGACAATTTTACAAATCGGTTATATAATCCCCAACCCGAAGAGCATTGTACAATTTTATACCCCGACTACACATATCTAAAAGCGCCAAAGGGCTCCAATTTAAGAATACAAAGGAGGTCATTTTCAATGCACAAGAGGTATACTTTATTTTAACTTACGTCAAGGTGGTGGTGCATGGGTAAATATGGAAAATAATAATATTAAATTTCCTATTTTGCCTATACACTATGTTATTTCTAAAACATTTGGTACCTATCAAGTGGGGCTTTCTTCAGCTTATATTCGAGATACCGCTGAAAGGGAACCAAATAATGAATATATTTTTCAAGTTCAACAATTTCAACCTGGCTTAATAAGAGCAAAGTTATTTTCAAGGTTTACGCAAGCTATTAAGCATAGTATTTTTATTTTATATTTGCTTTCTCCATTCCAAGACAATGGTGATCCTATTTCAGGTACCTATTGCACATGCAAAGTGGGTGCCAGAACGCTTGACGTATGTTCCCATGTTGCCAGTGTAATATTATGACACCTGGGATATGCTAGGTATCAACAGGTTGTTAAATATTCAACAACTTACTTTTACTTACAACTGTTTTGGACGCTACACATAGAGCAGTTGAAGAGCCACAAGTTCTTGACTAGTATGATCTTTTCATCTCTGTTTCTTATAAATAGTATAGTTTACTTTTAAAAACATTTTAGTATTAAGTTTTTAATAAGGCTTAACAATGGCCTTAGTTTGATTTAAATAAATAAAACTAACCACAACTAACCACAACTAATTAATACATTATTGTTGTTATAAGTTACTAATAAAAATATGTCCCTCTACAAATAGTATCTAACTTGTTACTGTTTGAAGTTTACCATAGTGTTTATTTTTTATTTATGTATTTATTTATTTATTTATTTTTTTAAATGATTTAGGGTAACTTTAAAACCTGTAATTTGTATTTTTACTGTAAGATATTATGCATTGATTATTATTTATGTTTGTATTAAATTGCGACATTTTACGTAATACTAAGTCACTTTTCGAAACATCTGTTTACATCTCCCAGTATGTTTATAGTGTAGATCGGTGAAAAAAAATCTTTTTACAACAGCGGTTTCAGTATGACTGGAAAAAATATAAATAAAACCGCCATATAATTTTGGTTCACCCGGTATCTAAAAATGTCTTTTTGGACGGACACGCTGTATGTATGAATGAGTTACTACCAAGTTACGAAATTTCTATAGGTTATAATAATAACTGACATAATATATTATATTTAGTCCGACTAGACTATATTTGTTGGTTCATTAATAAATCGTGCACCCTGTAGGACAAAACATATCTCTTCTTTCAGTTGTTTGCAAGGTAATGGAAAAATTCATTAATTCCCAAATCTTAAAGTATCTGGAAAAACATAAGATCTTACATGATAGACAATATGGATTCCGTCACAGTAGATCCACAGCTGATCTTCTTTCCTTTGTCTCACACAGCTGGAACAAGTCCCTTGAGTTTCTTGGTGAATCCCAGATGGTTGCTCTTGACATATCAAAATCTTTCGATCAGGTCTGGCATGATGGGCTTCTTAACAAACTTCCTTCTTACGGTCTTCCACCTAAGCTTTGCTCTTGGCTTTCCAGTTTCCTTTCTAATCGACGTATATCAGTTAGTGTAGATGGTCATTCCTCCAGCTTCTACCAAATAAATGCTGGGGTGCCCCAGGGCTCAGTGCTGGCACCCACGCTGTTTCTTCTACACATTAACGATCTTCTCTCTTCCACAATCAATCCCATTCATAGTTTTGCTGACGATAGTACCCTCCACTCTAGTATTCAATTTCTAAAGCCACCGTGTAATTCTGATTTTGAAAACAAGCGCAGGTCAATGCAGATATCTCTTTCACAAGACCTCAAACTTATCTTGGATTGGAGCGCCAAAAATTGTGTTCAGTTTAATGCGTCAAAAACACAGTCATGTTCGCTGTCGCGAAAAAAGTCTGCGAATGCTCATCCCTTACATATGAGCGGCCAAGTTCTGCAGAACAAAGAGTCGTTCAATCTAGTCGGCGTTACTTTTGAGAATAACCTCAACTGGCACAAACACATTTCATCCATAGCTTCGGCAGCTTCAAAAAGATTGATTCCTCTTCCAGCCAGAAAATATTTCTCTTCTTTCAATCTGTACACTCTGTATGTATCCCAACTCAGACCCTCTTGGAATATTGTTCTCATGTCTGGGGAATGGCGTCCCCTACAACACTTAGCCTTCTGGACTCCATTCAAAAACGAGCTGTTCGTCTTATTAATGATCCAACGCTCACAGAAAGGTTCCTCTTCTTGCCCATCGTCGAGCTGTAGGGATCTGTCGCTCTTCTATAGGTATTTTCACGGCTTCGCTCAGAGGAATTGGCCAGTATTATTCCTTCTCTGGCAGCTCCCAACAGAGCAACACGTAGTGCAACTTTTATGCATCCTTTTACAGTTCAGTTAGAGAGGCCCCGAACTTCCCGCTTTCTTCGTTCTTTTATTCCTAGAGTGTCGAGACTATGGAACCTGCTGCCCGCTGTTTGATCTACAAGCAACACTCCCATGACGCACAAGTTAACGATGCAGTATTAAATAACAAGCCAGATGAAACTGGAAGTACTTGCTAGAATTCTGAAGAAACAGAAATCGTCGATAAATCCGATCTAATTTACCTTCAAATGACATAAATAATATTGAATCATGTTCTGTCTGTGATCAATACAATCTTCACAAAAAAAGGTATACGAGTGCTAGAAAATGTTATACTGAAGACACCACAAAATTATGGGATGATGATTGAGAACTTTACGCTGTTGACATGCAAAAGATATTGTTGTTGCCTAAAATGACCATAAATAATTCTTTCTTCGTTAGCAGACTCACAGTTTCTTATGAAACCTTCGCAAATTTAAAACCTAAAGGTCAGAATAAATGTATCTTGTGGCATGAGGCCATCAAGGGAAGAAATGGTCCAGATGTTGTGTCTGCATACTACAACGCTCTAATTAGGCTAAATACAAACACAAAGCATGTTATTTTTTGGGCTGACAATTGTACGGCCCAAAATAAAAATTGGATTCTTTTTACTGCTTTTCTAGTTTTTGTTAATGAAAGTTGAGGACTAGAAACCATAACTTTTAAATATTTTGAGCCTGGCCACAGCTTTATGAAAACTGATTCAATTCATGGTCAAATAGGCAAAAAATGGAATAAGACAGCGGAAGTACTGGATTTTGAGGATCTTGAAAAATTGATTAAGTCTCCAAACAAATTAAACGAGGTTATAAGTTTGCATGCCGAACATTTTAAACCTTTCCAAAATGGATATATTCCACGAAAAAAGGGCGTCGCTCTGCCAAAATTAAAAGAGATTAAATCAGTACAATTTAAAAAAGGAAGTAAAAAACTTTTTTATTAACTTGAGTTAGAGCACACTGAATTTTCTGAAGCAGCAGCTGCCGTTTTAAATCTAAAATTTAAATTCGACATACCAGACTCTTTAGTTGAACCTCGAGAAATAAATTCTAAGAAGAAAGAAGCAATTATAAGTGAGTTACTACCGCATATGCCTCCCCAAAAGGAAATATTTTGGTCCTGTTTGCCAAGTTCAGATAACGTGGATGATATAGGTAAAACTGCAGCTAGTATTTAGAATGTTGGGCTGCCGACTCATAAAAATATTCATTATTTTTTGCGTTTACTTTTCAGAGTTGTTACCAATAAAATACTGTTTTTTCTATTTGTATATTTATCTTTTAGTCCAATAAATCATTAATAACTTACAGTGGTTTATTTTTTAGTTACACATTTATTAAAAGTAACTTTATTAGTTTAAATAATAACGTTTTTTATAGTTTTTCGTTAAACATCGTTTTTTACAGGCTGTTTTGCTATATTACTTATAATAGTGTTTTGCAAATTCAGTTCCAGTTATATCTACTAAATATGATATAAAACACGGTTTTATAAGTATAAAATAGTGTATAAAACACGGTTTTATAAGTATTTTTATATAATTTTATGTTTTAGTAGACTAACTAGTTTTACCAAATTTATATACTATGTTTCTGTTAAGTAAATTCAGTTAATTTCACTTCTAACTCGAGTTACTATGTTTTTAATTTGCATATCTATAAATAGCGTATAATTAGTAACTCAAAATAATAAGATTACTATTTTTACGTACAAAATGCAAGATTTTCTTCGTTATTCTGAAAGAGAAAAAAAATTATATAGTGTGTATATTTTAATTTATCGAAAACTTTATTTACAAACTAGCGGTAGGCAAGCACATTTTAAAAACTTTCGATCGACTTTGCCGAAAAAGTTGTTTTAAGAGTTACTAGCTTTTTAGATTGTAGGGCAGCAATAGTTATGATCAGAAAAAGTTAGAACCCAATGTTTCCGTATTCTTTAGGCTTTATACTTTTAAATGGGATTTAATTTTTTTTAGTAAGTAGATTTATAAAAGTATTAAAAACAATTAACTATGGTAACTAAAATTTATTATAGACTTGAACCTGATTTTTTAGGCTACCCATAGGCGACATCATTATTTATATAATTATATTTGATAAAAAATATTTTTTATTCGGTGGGTATATGGTACAAGTCGCCTGTAATTTGAATCTCGTACTAAAAAAAAACAATCTTGGAGTTTAAGCACCAACACAGACAAATATATTTATTTATTAGCAATAATATCCCAATGCCAGAAAAGTAAAAATAAAAGTTTTAAGTTATTTGCTGATGTATATTTCATTACATATGGCGTAGACATAAAGAAATATTCTGTTTTTAACTTTACAGAAGTTTAAGCGAGATCAGCCAACTTTAAAAGTTGTTTGCGGAAGATAAAATGTAACTTTTGGAGAAAAAAATAAGTTTTATAACTTTATTGTCCCAGAAGCGGAAGTATTTTTATTGTCTCCAAAATGTAATAATAAAAAAATGATATTTTTATAAGGTAATTTTTTATTTTGTAAATGTAAATTTTTAACTTCTAAAAAAAAAGAATAGAAACTTTTTTACAGTTTAGTCCCATAACCCAATATTTGTGACCCAAAAAAAGATGTTAATTTTAAAATAAATAGCTAAATTTTAATACAATATAATAAAAGTTAAAACAATATTTTCTATTGTTTTATTAAAAACAATATAAATTAATTTTTAAATGAATAAAACGGCTTTATCATAATATGATCATGTCAAAAAATTTAAATAAATTTATTTAAGCAAACTACTGTTACCTATATATTATTTACTAGAAAATATCCAGAAAGCATAAATTAATTTTAAAACAAGTTTTTTTAAGAGATATGTTAATAAGGAGTATTTACAGACTATCGAAAAAGCCAATTTTATTTTTTTTTTATTTAGCATTAACAACCCTTAGAGGGAGGTTTTTTTATCTTTAGACAGTCCACTAAGGGTGACGCCTAAGTACTAGCGTACCGTGGGTGTCTTAAGTGTGGTGAGAGGGAGTTTGTTTACACGGGAGACTGGGAGGAGAAGGAAAAACTGCTGCGGGTAGCAGGTTACATAGTCTGGACACTCTAGGATAAAAGGAACGGAGGAAGCGGGCAGTTCGGGGCCTCTCTAGTTGAACTGTAAAAGGATGCATAAATGATGCACTACGTGTTGCTCTGTTGGGAGCTGCCAGAGGAGGAATTATACTGGCCCAATCCTCTCAGCAAAAGTTGTGAAAATACCTATAGAAGCGCGACAGATTCTACTGAGCCCTGGGGCACTCCAGCATTAATTTGGTAGAAGCTAAAAGGGTGACCATCTACAATAACTAATATACGTCGATTAGAAAGGAAACTGGAAAGTCAAGGGTAAAGCTTAGGTGGAAGATCGTAAGAAGGAAGTTTGTTAAGAAGCCCATCATGCCAGTCCTCATGGAAAGCTTTGGATGTGTCAAGAGCAATTATCTGGGATTTACCGAGAAACTCAAGGGACTTGTTCCAGTTGTGTGAGACAAAGGAAAGAAGATCACCTGTGGATCTTCTGTGACAGAATCCATACTGTCTGTCATGTAAGATCTTGTATTTTTTCAAATACTTTTAGATTTGGAATTAATGAATTTTTCCATTACTTTGCAAACAACAGAAAGAAGAGATTTAGGTCTATAGTTAAAAGAGAGAGTGTTGCATCCTTTTTTGCGGACAGGTTGCACACGCGCAGCTTTCCAGCTCTCCGGAAAAATCCCCTGTCGTATAAGATTCGAAAGAGGCGAGTTAGGATGGATGCAAGCTTGGGAGCACATTTTTTTAAGACGATTGCTGGTATGCCCTCCAGTACAGACGATTTTTTGGTATTAAGAAAAGAAAGAATACGCTTGATCTGTTTGACTTTGAAAATGTTATCGGACATGTTATGAGGAACAGGGGCAACGGTTGGAAAAGAAAGATTAACGGAAGGATCGAGAGTAGAATTGGCAGCAAATTGTTTGGCAAATAGTTCGGCCTTTTTTTTGAGGTAGAAACAATTTTATCTTAAAAGATAAGGGGTAAAAAAGAATTTGTGCAGAAGTTTTGAGAAGGGACCAGATTTTCGGGATTAGGTTTTTAGGAACTTTTAGTGAGCTTAAATTTTTAAAAGTCTGGCTTTGTCACAGGATTTAGAAAACCACGGTTTGTGATTCTTTTTGGTATGGGTATTATAGGTCTCAATGCCTGGTTCAATTGTTTAGGTAATTTGTTTACATATTTCGGACGGATCGAAAATAGAAAAGCAGGTAGGAATCCAGGGGTAGATGGCAAGGGAATCTCTCCGCGATCCCAGTTGGTTGAGTTGTAGTGCCAGACGTTCAGAATGTGTGAAGCATGATACTGCGACCAAACCATGATCTGAGCGACCAAGGGGAGTAGTTACCGATGCTTTGTAGAGTTCGGGGGTGGAAGTTAAAAAGAGATCTAGAGGGTTTGAATTATGCGTGGGAACCCTAGGTAAGGAAAAATTTTCGGTGCTCTGCCTTGTGTGCCAGTTTTTGTAGAACCTAGCCAGTCCTTATTATGAACATTAAAATCCCCAAGAACAATTACTTCGGCCAATGGAAACTGGAAAATAATAGTGTCGATCTTTATTGAAAGAAAATTAAAGAGCTAGTTATGGGAATTGTCATATGGGGACCGGTATATACAGCAGATACATTCTGTAGAAGATCTGAAGGTAAGTTTAAGAAAAGAATATCAGGCAAACCCGATTAGAGGTTAGAAACTTAAACACAAGCCAGATCGTTGCAAACGTAAGAACAAACGCCGCCATGGATTAGAATAGATGAAATGAGTTTATAACCTGGGGAAAGGAGGTATTAGGTTGATGTTTTGGGACTTATTTGGGTTTCGATAAAAAACAGTATGTGGGGTTTGGAAGATTAAAGATAATGGTAAACAGAGTTTACGTTGGAGTTAAGCCAACATATATTTGTGAATGATATCAGACTTTTCGATGGTGGCCCAGCAAATGCACCCCTCGCCCGGAGATCCGAATGGAGAGATATTTTTCCTCCAGAATACTTTACTTTAGGGTGTGCCATTATCATTATTTATTATTTCCAAATTTTATTATAGTGGAAAAAAAAAAGAAAAAAGAGGAAAAAGAAAGAAAAAGAGTGAAAACATACCAGATAATGTTTATATTTTTTACATTTTTTCATGTTTCTACATTTTTCTGTTTACGAAAATGACGGAAGGTGCAAAAAAAAGCACTATTTTTATTACAAAAAAAAATTAAATAAAAAATTGTAGGTTATATCAGGGTAAATGGTAATTACAAATATTGTTACACGAATAAGTTATTCTTAATTGTTTTGATATATTTGCTTTAAAAAGTTTTTTTTTGTAATATTTAGCCAGCGTCCCCCCTCTTTATATTTTTAAAATTATTTGATTTTATTCTATCAGATATGATGATGATAAACTGAATGATAAAAAAAGAAGACGACGTCATACCAAATTAAATTGTTAAGTTATCATAATAAACAATGCTAGTATGTTAATTATAATAGCAAAGAATTTAAAAACATGATAATTTTCTTAGTAAATGTTGGCGGTAAATTATTTAATGCACATGCAAATAGAGGCATTATTTATTTTAAATTTTGTGACATAAATCTCATGGCCAGTAATTTTTTAGACAATTTTTAAAAACAAAAAAACTACAGTAAAATGCATTATAAGTGTATTTTACTGCTTAATAAATATAATTCATGTAAAAGGTCTTCTTATGTGGACACCTAAAAAGATGGTTTTTTTATAATTTATCATTTTTTGTAACCGATAACCTAGAGTAATGGGGACCCACTATTGATAACTTAGATATTAGGTAATATTTTTAAGTGTCCCAGAAAACTTGATCCTTGCCCTTAAACCAATAGCAATATTTTATTCCCATCTATTCACTGCCTTGCTTCAGTTTTAATAACGGTCATGTTATCCCACTATATTTTATACATTTTAATAGGAACTTTACCACTAAAAATAAATTGGGTATGATTTATTTAAGATTTTTACTTAATATCCGACAAGATTATAAAACTTGACATTTATAACTAATCATTTGAATAGCTGCACCTAATGTGGTTGCTAGCCAAAATAAAACATTTTGTATCTTTTTGTACAGGTACAAATTAATTTCCACCTAAAAAAGTTAAACAAAATGTCTTCGGCTTAAACCAAAAGGTAAAACCGTAACTTTTGTTCCAAACTTTTGAGGAGAAAAGAAAAACCAGAGATGTCGCTTTGTCGAATGGAAAGATCTCTAGTTAAGTTAGGATCAGGAATTGACAAATATTGAAAAAAAAATACAAAATATCGATAATTTTAAAAGAAATCAATAAACTGATTATTTTAAGAAAAAAATATTTTTATTTTAGAGAAAACAAAAGAAAATATTAAGTTTTAATTTTAAGAAAAATACGACATCCCATCTTCTATGTATACAGGGTGGCCCACCACATTCGCCTCGGTTTTTCTAGTAGAAATAAAAAGAGTTGGGAAAAAACTTTAAGCACAGTCATGTGTCGGTCCATGAGGGGCACATTCCAAAATTATTTTGAAATATACAAGGTGACCCAAAAAAGGTAAATATCAAAGTTTTATTTTGTCTTATGAAACAACCTATATTTTTTTATTTTTAGATACTATAGGCACAATAAATGTGAGTAATTGTTATATGTTTGTTATATAAAAGGTAAATATCAAAGTTTTATTTTTTCTCATGAAACAACCTATATTTTTTTTATTTTTAGACACTATAGGCACAATAAATGTGAGTAATTGTTATATTTTTGTTATATATCTAAAACTAACCGTTTCTGAGAAATTTTAGGAAATTTAAAAATACAGACCATAATTTAAAACCTGTTTACACCCTGTTACATGTAACGAGCTGCTCGTAATTAAATTTACTGGAGGCTCAAGGATTATAATCCCTTCTACATAAAAATTTTACTTCAATATAATACCTAGTGTTAAAAAAAAATGCCTTAAAGTTTGGACACACATTTTATTAAATAACTTATTTAAATTATATTTATAGCCCATTTCAACGCAAAATTAGATTTCCTTTGAAACTATATTTGGGTTCCCTATAACCATCTCTTCTGATTTTTACGCAAAAGGCGTTTTTATATTTTACTTATGGGTAATTCCTTTATCTTAAAAATTAAACACACTGTACTGTAAATAAAAACCCAAAAAGCATTTTAAAACCCTTTTTATTAAGAAACACGTAGATTCGCTAAGAGCACGAGTTTAAATTTTTGAAAATAAGATGTATCTCAAGCAAAATGCAGGCGAAAGAAAAAACTCAAATTTATTGCCATTTTTAATATATTAAAGCATTAAAAATAAGGATTAATACTGTATATAAATTGTTTCAAGATGGCTATTTTTGCACTTTTTAGGTCTAGTTTTTAGTTCTAACCAGAACTAACCATAGTCAGCCTGTAAAACATATTAGTAAATGATCACCGTATAGTCAATTTTCACTATTTAAAAGAGAATACTATGTACGATTGGTTCCTTTTTTCTTTAATGGGCTGACGGTCCACTAGTATTTAACTGGAATTTATGCAGTACATATTTGTGTTCTGAATTGTTGCCTTATATCTTGTTTTGGTGTTATTTGTTCACTTCTCTTTGCTTAGTCTCAATTATGTTTAAACTAAAGAGTGATTCCAAAAGAACGCCGGTTTTAAAAGGGCTGTAAAATGAATTCGTTTTTATAAAAAAAGCAAAAAAAAATAACACCATTCACTTTAGAAGATCTTGAGGTTTCAAACGTGAAGAAGAATATCGGGCATATAAAGTCTCCTACTAACCCCACACGCCATTAGTTTGTCCATGAAATTCACCATAACCCGATTACACACATCCACATCGGTCAAAGACACGTTGAATGCTTGAATTTCATCAAATTTCTGGGTTTGTTCTCGTAGACTTATGACTTAATGTAACCTCATAAAAAAGTTACATGGAGTCAAGTCACATAATCAGGGTGGGTAGACTTGGTCTCCTCGCAATATGATAAGTCGATCCGGAAACCTCTCAGCAGCAGTGAAATGGTTTTTGCTGAAGTGGGGCACGTTGCATCGTCCTGTTGGAAACAAAAATTCTCAATGTTCATTAGATCCAATTAAGGCCATATAGATCAGGAGATGATGACTGATGATGCTCTCCCATTTTATACCGCATGCCCTTTTAAGGGTTGATAATGAACCCTAAAATGTGAAAGGTAGACGGGTTCATGGCCACCGCACGCTTTCCCGTCATAAGGAAAAGCGCTTTTCTTTTTGCGAAGAATTTTTGTGTTTTTCCGTGTTATTATACTGCCTGCCGTTATAGCATAAGGAAGTACAAACACATTTAAGCTTTAATAATTGATGGCATGCAATTCGCAGCGGTCAAAAGGGCTCCAAGGGTTACGATAAGAATAAAAAAATTAAAGCGAATTTCCATGTTTTTAAATTGCATGCCAACGTGAAAAATTATTGAAGTATTAATAACAAAATTACACTGGAAAAATTGGCATGCGCCCCTCGTATGACCAACGATAGAAAATTTCGGGAAAACTCTGTTAAAATTCGGTACAGATTTTTCGTGATCAAAATACCCCTAATAAGTATAAAAATTAATTTTATAACCAAATAATTCTCTAATGCAAATGGCATGTATGTTGAAGAAGACCATCGTGTTATAAATAATAATTAAAGTTGCACAAAATATTAGTAACATTTTGTGCAACTTGCAACATTGTTTTTAATTTGTATGCCTTTTTGTATTTCAATAAAAATATAATTTTAAGTTTATGGCAAAAATTGCATGCATGTTGAATTAGACCATCGCATTATAAATAATAATAATAATAATAACACACAAAATATTCAAAACATTTCCGTGTTTTTGATTTACATGCCGTTTTGTATTTCATTAAAAAAATATTATTTAATGTTTATGGCGAAAATAGCATGCATGTTGAATAAGACCATGGCATTATAAATAATAATAAAAGTTGCACAAAATATTCGAGACATTTCCGTGTTTTTAATTTACATGCTGTTTTGGATTTCATAAAATAATATTTTAAGTTTATGGCGAAAATGGCATGCATGTTAAATAAGATCATCGCATTATAAATAATAATAAAAGTTGCACAAAATATTACATCTAACCATCTTCTTTTATTTATTTAACTTATTTGGATAAAGTTACATGCATGCCATTTTTGATTTCAGCTTACAATAATATTTACTAACACAATACAAAGCGGCATGCAAAAAAAAGTCACGGAATTTTTCAGACTTTTTGTTTCAATTGAGAAATTAATGTTTATTCAATTATTTCACATTTTTTTTTGTGTTTGGCTGTAGCTACATGCAAGCTATTTTCGTCAATAGCTTGAAATAATGTATATTAATGAAATACAAAACGGCATGCAGAAAAAAGTCACATAAATTTGCACAGTATTTTGTGCAACTTTTGTCATAAATGCCTCCATTTTGCGACTTTCTGGTGTGCATGCCAAATTTCCTACTATTTGTTAATTAAACAAATGAATTACCTTTCTAATCGCATGCAGTTTGGAATCACGGAAAATATGTACTGAATGTTTACAGAGTTTTTTCCGAAATTTTCTATCGTTGGTCATACGAGGGGTGCATGCCCATTTTTCCAGAGTGTTTTTGTGATTAAAACTTCAATTTTTCACGTTGACATGCAATTTGAAAACATGGAAATTCGCTTTAATTTTTTATTCTTATCGTAACCCTTCGAGCCCTTTTGACCGCTGCGAATTGCATGCCATCAATTATTACAGCTTTAATTTGTTTGTACTTCCTTATGCTACAACGACAGGCAGTATAATAACACGGAAAAACACAAAAATTCTTCGCAAAAAGAAAAGCGCTTTTCCTTATGCGGCCAAGAACCCGTCTACCTTTCACATTTTAGGGTTAATTATCAACCCTTAAAAGAGCATGCGGTATAAAATGGGAGACCATCATCTTTCATCATCTCCTGATCTAATAAGAAATCAGTGAGCATTGCTCTGTAAAAAACTGCATTAACAGTGACTTGAATTACTCTTGGGTTTTCAGATCCCCTGACTAACAAAACCTCAATGACAATACATAGCAAAAATCGCAACAATGCTGCTAACAATAAAAAACAAAAATGGCGGCCCTTTTAAATCCGGCGTTCTATTTAAATTACCCTTTATATTTGCTGCTTGTTTAGTTTTGTGTTTATTAAAAGTCGTTTACAAACACAAAACAATAGGTTTAGTACGCCCAAATTAGATTCGAGAAGTACAGATGTTTATATAAGCCAGATGACAACATTATGAGCTTTTGGTATAAAAGGATATAGTAACGTTATTTTCTATTAAATAAATAAATTGCTATGCTAATGCTTTAGTTTAATAAACAAAACTCCCTTTCATGTTTTGGTCATTTTGTGAAATTATATTAGTCCACTTTACAGAGGCGCGCAGAAAGTATCTTTTATAAGGATTTTTTTCTTTTTTCTTAAGTTTTTGTCTTTTTGTAGGTTTATCGACAGATTTGCCAGAAGAGCCCGCTTTGGCCCAATTCCCAATGTATACAGGGTGTTACAGAATAAGATGCTGATCCTTAGGGGTGGTAATCTTTGTGTGATTTAAAAAAAAAAGTTCAAATAAAGCTATGTCCTAAACCCCTTAACTTATAAGCTACAGGGTGTTAAAATCTTAGGAAAAAAATCGTTTTTCATCATAAGTTAAATAGCTTCCTAGATATATTAATAAAATTTAGCACACACCCTCTGAGTATTAATCGCCATTTTTTGATGAAGGAGATTTTTTTAAAATTTAACTAGTGGCATCCGTACAGGAACGTAGACTAAATATTTTTTGCGCCACTGCTTTTCCGATAAATAAAAACTATTTTTATAATCTTCATTCATTATAGGGCAAATTTGATTTCTTGACTTTTTTTGTCCGACATGCAATTTTCGCGAAAAAAATTCATTTTTATGCATGATCAATTTATTAGTAAAAAAAAATAAATTTGTTTATTTCATGAACATATGTACATACATCATTTTACCAATAAATTAAAAGAAAAACATAACGTGAACAAAAATAAAAATAGTTTAGATTAGCTGTTGAAAGTGGCCACCACCTGCCATTATGCATGCATCAGCTCTTCTCCTCATTGACTCTCGTACCCTTTGAAAAATTCCTGGAGTATTTCTAATAGTGTCACAACAAGCTATTATGCGGTTTATCAACTTCTCATTGGTATGTACTGGAGTGCTGTAAACCAGCGTCTTAAGATGTCCCCACAGGAAAAAATCGAGACTGTTTAGATCTGGGGATCTAGGTGGCCACGATGTGATCCTCCACGTCCATCCATCCAACGATTATTATATTGTTGATTTAAAAATTTCCGTACCTGGAGACTAAAGTGGTCAGGTGTACCATCGTACGATGTCAGGTGAAAATAGGGACGTCGTCTAGCAAATTTGGTAAACCCTGTTCAAGAAACTGAACATAATTATTTCCGTTCAATCTAACTGCTAGAAAGTAAGGCCCAATTAAATAATCACCAATAATTCCAGCCCATACATTTACAGAAAATTGCTCTTGGTGGTGGAATTCCGTGATGCCATGCGGGTTTTCTTCAGCCCAGAAATGGTTGTTGTGAAAATTTTTTATGGAGTTCCTGAAAAAATTAGCTTTGTCCGTTAATAGATTTTTTACTTCAAATTGAGGATTTTTTGCAACCATTTAAAGAAACCATTGGCAACAATTAATTTGTAACTGAAAGTCCCGAGGAAGTAGGGCCTGGAATCTTTGGGTATGATACGCATATAGTAAATAATCATGAAGAATTCTCCATACTAGAACATGAGTAATATGTAAAATATTTCCAGTTTTTCGGGTTCTAAACTGCGAAAGGCTTTTGCGGCTTTTGTCTAATGTTTCAATGGTTTTTGGGCTATTAGGCCGGCGTCGATTGTCTGGTTGACTTGACGTTTCGCCAACACGAGCGGTTGGCATCTTCAGAAGTTGCTTTCTGGTTGACAGCATGCGAACTACTGGGCTTTGCGCGGTCGTAGCTCGTATTTAGACGTTGGGGAGGCAATGGGCGGGGCTTCGGTTACTTTTGGTTCCAATCGGTTCGGGTCGGTCCTGTTCGTAAAGGGCGCAATTCTAGCACCCTTAATTATGGGGATTCATGTTTTGTTGGTCTTAACTGTTTCCTCTTTCTTATTAAAGTTGTTGCTATGCTTTTCTATCTCTATGGCTTCTCTATAGAGTCTGGAGTGGTATGCCGATGTGGTAGCGAGTACTTGGGTCTCCTTAAACTTTATTCGATGGTCCGTTGTAAGGGTATGTTCTGCTCCGGCGGATTTGTCTGTCTGCCCCAGACGACAGTTGGCTTTATGCTGTTTAATCCTGGTGTTGATCAAGCGTTTTGTAGTTCCTATGTGCACGCTTCCACATGTGCACGAAATGCGATAAATTCCTGAAGACGAAAGTGGATCTCTTTTGTCTTTGGCCGATCGAAGGCATTCTTTGATTTTCCTCGTTGGTTTAATTATTGTTTTTACATTTTTCCCGTACAGGTAATGCATATCAGCAAACTCAGCATTTGTGAAATTTACGATGATAGTTATACGTTTAAAAGGTTTTACGTTATTAAAATTTAAGTTAAGTGAACATTTGTGTACTGAAATAAATATCTGTCAAAATTGTTTGGCATCATTTATGTATTTTGTCACCGTCATAGTTTCCTTAATAACATTGTTGGCTTCCATGGCTGTCTGGGGCATATTTGTCGTTTTTGGTAAATATCTTAATAACGGTGCAGAATTCCAATATACTTGTAATAAAGTAATTAATTTGTATTTAAATTCCACATTAGGTATTAAGATAATATACAGCGCGATTCATTTAAAAATCTTAACAAAAACCGGTTTGAAAGTTGTAATCCTTAGAACCAAATTTGGGAGCCCCTGTATGGAATTTTAAAAAACTATTTTATATTAAAGTACCGCTTGACCTCTGGAATTAGAGTTCTTATAATGTAATGGTAAAATAATGTACATATGTTTATGAAATATTTAAATTTATTTTTTTTACTAATAAGTTGGCCATGCATAAAAATATTTTTATTTTTTTCGCGAAAATCGCATGTCGGACGAGAAAAAGTCAATATATCAAATTTGCCCTAAAATAAATAGGGATTATATAAATAGTTTTTATTTTACGGAAAAGCAGTGGCGTACATACCATTTTTCAAAAATATTTAGTCTACGTTTCTGTACGGAGGCCACTGGTTAAACTTTAAAAAAATATCCCACATCAAAAAATGGCTGTTGATACTCGAAGGGCGTGTAAAAAATTTCATAAACATAGTTAGGAAGTTATTAAAGTTATGATGAAGCAACTTTTTTTTTCTTAAGATTTTAACACCCTATAGCTCAAAAGTTAAGGGGTTTAGGACATGGCTTTATTTGATCTTTTCTCCTTTAAATCACCTAAGGATTAACACCCTTAAGGATCAGCATCTTATTCTGTAACACCCTGTAGACCAGTGCTCTCACAGAGTCAGTTGTCCCTTTTTACCTTGCAGACCACTTAAAACAGACACTTAAAGAAAGTTTAAAAATTATAAAATTAAAAATTATAAAATTAAAAATGTGTTAAAAACTCACCAACAATTAAAATTAAAGTATATAATTTATATCTTGCTTTTAAAAGTTTGCGAAATTTTAAAAACTTTTACATATATCATAAATATGTTTTAACTAATACATTCATTTTTTTTTTAAATTAAATGGTGATATTTAACTGATTTTCAGATTTCGGAAAAATTTCTCTGAATTAAGCAAAGATGATCGGATATTATTTAAATGGGAAGTAGATACCCAAATAAACGGGTGTTCTAACTGGCCACTGCGGGCTACAAGGACACCTATTTGAAATGGGTGTAATGGACACAGGATTATGTAGATGCTGTGAACAAGAAGATGAGACCGCGGAACACATTCTTTGCGATTGTCTCGCTCTTACATTTGAACGGAACTCCATGCTGAGCACGAACTGGCCATTACTGGCCGAAATTAGGGAGATTTCACATAAAAACGTTGTCAACTATTTTAAATCAATAGGTTGGACGACGCAGTGAACCTCCCGCCTACAAGAGGAAGCACAAAGGACCTACTGAGGTTTAGGTGCAGTGGTATATTACCACCCTCCGAATATTCTCATCAGAGAGAGGTACCCAGATATCAAAAAATAAAAAAATAACTGAACAGTTTTTTTTATTTAGTAACATAAAACATTTTTTCTTTGTATTTTATTTTTTTTTTAATAAGTTTTCTTTGCAAAAAATTAAAAACATTTCAGTATATTCTGTGAATATAGTGAAATGTAAGTACATGTTAAGAGTTTTTTTAAACATTTTGTTTGTTATAAATGTTTAATTCTCTTTTATGCCTTTGGCTAATTGTTTAAATCTTTTAACTAGAGAAAATTCATTTCAAATGCATTTATGTATTTTCTCTTGTATTATATTTGATTTTGTTTTTTTTTTTAATTATTTTTAAATCTAATAGTGTTTTCTGTTTTAAACACAGTACAAATATTAAATTAATTACCTTTTTATAGAATTTTATTTAAAAAACAAGAAATGTATAGTAAAAATAAAAGTGGTAAAGGTCTATTTTACCTTTATCTTAGATTTGGTTGTTTAAATTTTGTAAAAATTTAACTCTGGAACAGTTGGTCTAATGCATTTAAAAATGAACTTTAGTTCAAAGGTCATAGTCTTAATTGAAAAGGTAAAGCGATGTTTTAGGAAAATCTAAATAGATTAGTTTTTATGATTAGTCATTAAGTAAGGGTACATAGTTACACTAAACCGATCTAACCAATCAAATTAAACTTAATCTGTCAAAAAATGCGATATGCACTTTTCCGATAGAGTAAACGATTGAATTAAACGCCAAAAATCGATCCTGTGTTTCAGGCGATTTAAATCAAGGTCAATGCGGTCGCAGGTTCTTTTTTTATGATATTTACGTGGTTTGGAAAGGATTTGAAAAATGACAAAAAAAAAGCTGACCAAATTGGCAAACAAATTTTCACGGGTATAAGTAAAACTTTGGCTTTTTAATAATAAGTATAAAAATGATATACTTACTGCAGCCTTTTTTATTATTTTTCATTTTATTAAAAAAAAACACACACAAATTCCGACACCAAAGTAAGATTTAAAGCATCCTTTTTCTTTGTTTGTTTTTTTTTTGTCATTGTACATCCTTTCCTTTGTTTAACACTTTGCTGCTGATGACTCCTATGAGAGTCGGCCTTATATTGGTTTACTATTTAGTTGGCAATATTACGGCATCGTGGATAGTTGTTTTTTCGTTTAGTCGGTATACTTAACGATTCTGTTTTACACTTAGTTCTTGGATTTAGCTAAACAATTTTTTCACTGAATAGTTCCTTTTATATCTCTTTATTAAGAAAGTTATTATTTAGTTTTGTTAAAACAATAATTAAAATTATTTTTAGGGTCTTTACTCGAGTAACTCCTAAAGGCGTCACCATAGTAAGAAATTCAATAAAATATACTGCCGACTCCCAGGGGCGCCATTTTTATATTATTTATTTTGATATTGTTTTATTTACAAAATGCAAATTTATTATAATACAAGTAACTCTGTTAAAAAAAAAACACTTTAAATATAGAAATGATATTGGAACGTCATAAATCGAGATAAAACCTTTTGCATTCTCTTTAGTCGGAAAGATATAGTGAATTTTAAGAAAGGGGGTCTTTTTACCCCATTTTTTACCCTTTTTAACCCACACACGCAAAATTATTGAAAAAACGTTTCTTTTTCTATATTTAATGGTTTATATAGGTTTTTTTGGGCCACTGAATTAAAATATGAAATTAGAAATTAAATTTAAGGGCTTAAAAGGGCCGAATTTACCCTTTTTTTACGCCCTACCCTCCTAAAACATACATTTAGCTAAAAAAAGTTTTCTCTCATTTTAATGGTACATATAGTTTTTTTGGGCCACTAAGTTCGAAAATGGTATAAGAAACTACATTTGATGGCCCAGTAGAGCTGAATTTAGTCTTTGTTTAGCATTCACACCCCTAAAACATACATTTTGCATACAACAGTTTTTCCTAATTTTTAATGGTACATATGGGTTTTTTGATTATACGTTTAAAAGGTTTTACGTTATTAAAATTTAAGTTAAGTGAACATTTGTGCACTGAAATAAATATCTGTCAAAATTGTTTGGCATCATTTATGTATTTTGTCACCGCCATAATTTCCTTAATAACATTGTTGGCTTCCATGGCTGTCTGGGGCATATTTGTCGTTTTTGGTAAATATCTTAATAACGGTGCAGAATTCCAATATACTTGTAATAAAGTAATTAATTTGTATTTAAATTCCACATTAGGTAGTAAGATCATATACAGGGCGATTCATTTAAAAATCTTAACAAAAACCGGTTTGAAAGTTGTAATCCTTAGAACCAAATTTGGGAGCCCCTGTATGGAATTTTAAAAAACTATTTTATATTAAAGTACCGCTTGACCTCTGGAATTAGAGTTCTTATAATGTAATGGTAAAATAATGTACATATGTTTATGATATATTTAAATTTATTTTTTTTACTAATAAGTTGGCCATGCATAAAAATATTTTTATTTTTTTCGCGAAAATCGCATGTCGGACGAAAAAAAAGTCAATATATCAAATTTGCCCTAAAATAAATAGGGATTATATAAATAGTTTTTATTTTACGGAAAAGCAGTGCGTACATACCATTTTTCAAAATATTTAGTCTACGTTTCTGTACAGGCACTGGTTAAACTTTAAAAAAATATCCCACATCAAAAAATGGCTGTTGATACTCGAAGGGCGTGTAAAAAATTTCATAAACATAGTTAGGAAGTTATTAAAGTTATGATGAAGCAACTTTTTTTTTCTTAAGATTTTAACACCCTATAGCTCAAAAGTTAAGGGGTTTAGGACATGGCTTTATTTGATCTTTTCTCCTTTAAATCACCTAAGGATTAACACCCTTAAGGATCAGCATCTTATTCTGTAACACCCTGTAGACCAGTGCTCTCACAGAGTCAGTTGTCCCTTTTACCTTGCAGACCACTTAAAACAGACACTTAAAGAAAGTTTAAAAATTATAAAATTAAAAATTATAAAATTAAAAATGTGTTAAAACTCACAACAATTAAAATTAAAGTATATAATTTATATCTTGCTTTTAAAAGTTTGCAGAAATTTTAAAAACTTTTACATATATCATAAATATGTTTTAACTAATACATTCATTTTTTTAAATTAAATGGTGATATTTAACTGATTTTCAGATTTCGGAAAAATTTCTCTGAATTAAGCAAAGATGATCGGATATTATTTAAATGGGAAGTAGGTACCCAAATAAACGGGTGTTCTAACTGGCCACTGCGGGCTACAAGGACACCTATTTGAAATGGGTGTAATGGACACAGGATTATGTAGAGGCTGTGAACAAGAAGATGAGACCGCGGAACACATTCTTTGCGATTGTCTCGCTCTTACATTTGAACGGAACTCCATGCTGAGCACGAACTGGCCATTACTGGCCGAAATTAGGGAGATTTCACATAAAAACGTTGTCAACTATTTTAAATCAATAGGTTGGACGACGCAGTGAACCTCCCGCCTACAAGAGGAAGCACAAAGGACCTACTGAGGTTTAGGTGCACTGGTATATTACCACCCTCCGAATATTCTCATCAGAGAGAGGTACCCAGATATCAAAAAATAAAAAAATAACTGAACAGTTTTTTTTATTTAGTAACATAAAACATTTTTTCTTTGTATTTTATTTTTTTTTTAATAAGTTTTCTTTGCAAAAAATTAAAAACATTTCAGTATATTCTGTGAATATAGTGAAATGTAAGTACATGTTAAGAGTTTTTTTAAACATTTTGTTTGTTATAAATGTTTAATTCTCTTTTATGCCTTTGGCTAATTGTTTAAATCTTTTAACTAGAGGAAATTCATTTCAAATGCATTTATGTATTTTCCCTTGTATTATATTTGATTTTGTTTTTTTTTAATTATTTTTAGATCTAATAGTGTTTTCTGTTTTAAACACAGTACAAATATTAAATTAATTACCTTTTTATAGAATTTTATTTAAAAAACAAGAAATGTATAGTAAAAATAAAAGTGGTAAAGGTCTATTTTACCTTTATCTTAGATTTGGTTGTTTAAATTTTGTAAAAATTTAACTCTGGAACAGTTGGTCTAATGCATTTAAAAATGAACTTTAGTTCAAAGGTCATAGTCTTAATTGAAAAGGTAAAGCGATGTTTTAGGAAAATCTAAATAGATTAGTTTTTATGATTAGTCATTAAGTAAGGGTACATAGTTACACTAAACCGATCTAACCAATCAAATTAAACTTAATCTGTCAAAAAATGCGATATGCACTTTTCCGATAGAGTAAACGATTGAATTAAACGCCAAAAATCGATCCTGTGTTTCAGGCGATTTAAATCAAGGTCAATGCGGTCGCAGGTTCTTTTTTTATGATATTTACGTGGTTTGGAAAGGATTTGAAAAATGACAAAAAAAAGCTGACCAAATTGGCAAACAAATTTTCACGGGTATAAGTAAAACTTTGGCTTTTTAATAATAAGTATAAAAATGATATACTTACTGCAGCCTTTTTTATTATTTTTCATTTTATTGAAAAAAACACACACACAAATTCCGACACCAAAGTAAGATTTAAAGCATCCTTTTTTTTGGTTTTTTTTTTTTTGTCATTGTACATCCTTTCCTTTGTTTAACACTTTGCTGCTGATGACTCCTATGAGAGTCGGCCTTATATTGGTTTACTATTTAGTTGGCAATATTACGGCATCGTGGATAGTTGTTTTTTCGTTTAGTCGGTATACTTAACGATTCTGTTTTACACTTAGTTCTTGGATTTAGCTAAACAATTTTTTCACTGAATAGTTCCTTTTATATCTCTTTATTTAGAAAGTTATTATTTAGTTTTGTTAAAACAATAATTAAAATTATTTTAGGGTCTTTACTCGAGTGACTCCTAAAGGCGTCACCATAGTAAGAAATTCAATAAAATATAGCCGACTCCCAGGGGCGCCATTTTTATATTATTTATTTTGATATTGTTTTATTTACAAAATGCAAATTTATTATAATACAAGTAACTCTGTTAAAAAAAACACTTTAAATATAGAAATGATATTGGAACGTCATAAATCGAGATAAAACCTTTTGCATTCTCTTTAGTCGGAAAGATATAGTGAATTTTAAGAAAGGGGGTGTTTTTACCCCATTTTTTTACCCTTTTTAACCCACAAACGCAAAATTATTGAAAAAACGTTTCTTTTTCTATATTTAATGGTTTATATAGGTTTTTTTGGGCCACTGAATTAAAATATGAAATTAGAAATTAAATTTAAGGGCTTAAAAGGGCCGAATTTACCCTTTTTTTACGCCCTACCCTCCTAAAACATACATTTAGCTAAAAAAAGTTTTCTCTCATTTTAATGGTACATATAGTTTTTTTGGGCCACTAAGTTCGAAAATGGTATAAGAAACTACATTTGATGGCCCAGTAGAGCTGAATTTAGTCTTTGTTTAGCATTCACACCCCTAAAACATACATTTTGCATACAACAGTTTTTCCTAATTTTTAATGGTACATATGGGTTTTTTAAGCCACTGAATTCGAATATTACATTATATGAAATATTGTTGTTTTTGTTTACTGTAAATAAAAAGTTAAAAACTCATTTATTTTGGTAAATTTTATATTTTCTCCTAAATATATAAAATAAAGTTTAGATTAAAGTTCCTGAAATTCACCTAAATAATTAAAATCATTAAATTAAAAAATTAATTGCTCTAAATATAAAATTCTATTGGCATCAGAGTTAAAAGAGTCCATTCGCGCCGCGAAAATTGGATCCAATTTGGGGTTCGGGGCATAATGTTTTTCTCAAAAACGGTATAAGTTATCGATAATTTTTAAGAACTATATAAATGCCAACACTTAAATCTAGGCTTCTTCTGAAATGGTTTTTTAAATTTGGATTTAGTTTTTAATATTTCCTTGAGTGAAAGTCACCCTAAAATCGGTTATGTTTAGATACTATTTTTTTTTAACTTGACTCATATTTCAAAAATCCGTTACAGCAGAGGCATAGATTATTTCCTTACCTTTAAAATGGTGTATAATTTATGTCATTTTAGTGAAAAATATTTACCGAAAAACGTTATCTCCTGTAGGCTTGCAATCGGAAACAACATCGCATCGATACACCGAATTTGGAAGAACCTAAATAAAATATAATATTTTCAATGAGGCTATACGAAAATTGTGGTAGTGGGAGTTTGTTAGTCTCCGCCCACCGTCTCCGCGTCCTTTAGCCCGACTCCTAAGGTGTAGCGTAAATGCACTCTTAAGTATAGCAACTCAAGAAAAATACATACTTAGTCATTTTAAAATAATAAAAAAAAACTGATTTTTGTCAAACTTTATGCTAACGAGGTAAAAGGGTTTTTTTTCTACACTATGAATAAAGCTTAAAAAAAATTAATAAAAATCAAATTTCCTTTGAAAAATTTTGCGTAAAATTTGAATTTGTCATTATTTTTTTATGCTTTAATGCGACCCAAAAAAAATAAATAAAACGCAAAACACAAAAAGAATTAAAATATAATTAAAGTTCATAAAAAGGAAGAATTTTAGGACCTGTAAGACAAAAAAAAGATACCGTTTTAAGGAAATTCGTTTAAAAAAAAATTGTTTTTTTTTTAATTTTTTGGAACCACATTACTATACACATACAGGGTAAGTCTGTGAAGTGAGACCCCCGTTTATTGCTTTAAATATTCAAATTGGGAAAAAATGTTTCTCACAATAGTATTTGACTTTTTGCTGCTCTATATTTTGCGAACAACTTTATGTATACAGGGTTTATCAAAAAGTCAGTACAAGGACATTTTTTTAAATGACTCCCTATATTTTTTATTACATTTTTGTTTTCTGCATACAATTCTAGATATTTTTTATCTGGCATATTGTATCCCTATATTCAATTGTTTATGAGATATTCGAATTTAAATACAAATTTAGACTGGAAAAATCCGCTCATCTCTTAATGTTGTTTTACGTTTCTATGGTTTTAGCGGTTTTTGTAGAGTCATAAAACAGCATAATTAATAAGTAATTAGATATCATATGACGCGACGAGTAGAACTAGGCTAAACCTTAAACAAGAAAAAAACGATTTAAACATTTTTTTTACATATCAATAAAACTGTCATTTTGACATTTTTAGCTAGTTACTATGGTTATTATGCCACTACTTAAAAACCTCTAAAACCATAGAAACGTAAAATAACATTAAGAGATAAGCGGATTTTCCCTTCTAAATTTGTATTAAAATGCGAATATCTCGTAAACAATAATATATATAATACAAAAACCAAAATATTTTTGTATTAAACATCTTTTCCTAATTTGAATATTTAAAGCAATAAACGGGGGTCTCATTTCACAGACTTACCCTGTATATTAAAAAAATAAGAGCAGATTTGCATTACACGGGAAATTCAACTCAACCCCTTGTATATCGTTGTTGACTTGAGATTTGAGTTCAACGACCCAATAAACCTACATCATCCCTTCAAATTAAAAAGACAATAATTTTAGAAAAAATAATGCCTGTAGGGTAAAAGGAATTAAAATAGTACTTAAGCTACTATTATTATTACAGGTATCAGATTTAAAATTAGTGGCCCAAAAAACTTAAAAAAAGAGAAAAAAAAATTAGCGAAATGTTTGTTTTAGGGTTGAAGGGGGTAAAAAATGGTGAAATTAGCCCTTCTAAGCCATTAAATGTAATTTCTAATATCATATTCAAATTTAGTGGCGCAAAAAACCCATATGTACCATTAAAAATGAAGAAAAAACTTTTTTTTAGCAAAATGTATGTTTTAGGGATGCAGCGGATAAAAAAAGGGTAAATTTAGCCCTCAAATGTAATTTCTAATATATAGTATTCAAAATCAGGCCCAAAAAACCTATATGAACCATTAAAAATTAAAAAAAAAGATTTTTAAATCATTTTCTGCTTGGGGGGTTAAAAGGGTGAAAAAATGGGGTAAAAAACATCCCCTTTCGTAGGATCTACTATTTATTTATGACACTTTGTAGTTCAGTTAATTATTTAACGGTGAATTACAGATTTACCCGGACTATTAGTGTTTCATGCTTTTACTTGTCAAAAATATTCAAAATTGGACATAAATACAATCCAGCACCTGGGACCTATTAAGTCAATTTATACCGGCTGCAAACGTGTTAAATTAAGAGAATGTGGAACTGGATTATCCGGGCCCGATAAAATCCAGAACGAAGACAACAGTAATAGATTCGATGCGATTTGTCTAATCGGATTGGTTTTTACGATGTACTTCTACTTACTTGTTTAAGAAAAGCATATTGCCTATGTATTTATTCAGCAAAAAATACAAATATGAAGTTTTAAAGTAATGTAAATAAAATAATTTAAAAAGTTTTAAATATCAAATATTATTTTATACGAGTATTTGTGACCCGTAAATCTTTATTATTTGGTATTTTTTATACTCCCAATTATTTGTTACAAAAATAATTTAAACTGATAAAATTTCGTATTTTATTTCTATTTACTTGTTAAAGCCATTGTTTTAGTTCATTTTTAAATAATTTTAAAAATATTATTTTTTTAGGGTGTTTGGTAGCAAATTAAGAAATTTTGGAGTTAAAAAATGTATAGATTTGTATACAATCATTTTTATACCTGGTGTATATTTCATGAGTAACACCTTGTAGTATAATTTTTTGTTTATGCACTAACATCAAAATATTAAAAAAATAAAGTTGTCTGATATCAAATACTTTCGCCTTAAAAAATAATTGATCACTAGCATATTTCTTGTTTCTGCTAAAAATAATTTTAAGGATCCAATTTTGTGTTACTTCCAGTTTATTTAAATAATACTCCTTTACACTGCCCCAACCAGAAATGCCATAATTGAATTGTGATTACTTGCGTTGACCAATGCAAAGTATGTATTTTGAGTTGTTTTGGTTTGAGATAATATTTCAGGTGGAAAAACCGATTAATATGATATTTGGTTTTTGAAAGTATATGGTTAATTTGTTTATCCCATCGAAGGTGTTGGTCCACAATTATTATCAATATTTAATACTTTCAGTTTTCGAAATATGTATGTTTTCTCCTACATTCAAAAAGCGAAAGTCCGGTAAATTGTTGATATATGATGCAAAAGGCACACATTTAGTTTTTACTTGATTCAGTGTAAGTTTGTTGCATTGAAACCACTTAAAAGTATCACTTAAGTCAGACTCCGCCTTGCTTTTGGCAACATGCGAGGAGTTTCCTAAGTAAAAGATGGCCGTGTCATCAGCAAAACTGATAACTGTACCTAGCGAACTTGTTTTTAAAATATTGTTGAGGTATATTGTAAAGAGAAGTGGACCAAGAACTGTTCCCTGTACCACAGGTGACAGCTCCCAGGTCACTCTTTACATCATCTATTTTTACGTACTGGTTTCTTTTATTTAGGTATACTTTGTTTAATAGCGTCAAACATTAGGCTATTCTAAAAGGTAATATTTAAAGACCCAAAATGAAATTAGTAAGCGTTTTGTAAAACAAGTTGTTAATATCTTTTTAAAATAATTCCTCAACGAGAAACAGTAAGGTCAGCCCGTGATACTGTATCCGCTAGTTAAATAAAGTACTTTACATATCTTCGCTTCATTACTTCTTGTGAAAACTGAAACTGCTCGTCCTATCAAAATCTTATGGGCACTTAATGAATTAATGTAAAGTAACAATGAAGAAGGGGTATAATCGTATCCGAATAGATAGCCGAAACTGATCTTGTCATACCTTTCAAAGACGTGACTGCTCGTCTATATTAGATCTTACACTGGCTACTGATGATATTATGTGTAAAGTAAAAGAATGGGAAGTCAGCGATAGGGAAACGCTTAGTGATCATAACTACATAACGTTCCATATAACGGGGGATGGAATAGAAGATCAAAAGAAAAAAGTCGAAGGCTGGCAAATTAAAAAACTTGATAAACAGAAACTAGATAATGCGCTTAGAGAAATTCCTGATGATATAGACCAGTCACCAAAAGAATTGGCTTAAACTCTAGAGAGGCTTAGTGATAAATGCATGCCTAGGAGAAAGGGATATGCAAGGGAAAACCCCGTCTATTGGTGGAATAAAGAAATAGCACAGCTTAGAAAAGTATGTATTGTAAACGACGAACATATATGATAATCTCTAAGAGAAACATACCTGTAGAACAGCAACGTCTCTGGGAGGATCTTACAGAAGCAAAAAAGACACTCAAAATAGCATCAAGAGAGCTAAAAGAAACAGTTGGAGGTCAATCTGCGATAACTTAGATAACAACATATGGGAAGATGGGTATAAGATGATCTCAAAAGCCCTATTAGATTTCCATCGAAACCGCAGCTGACCATGGACGCTATGGGAAAATTACTGATCATCTTTTTTCAGTGCACGATAGTATTAACTTTCATTTCTACCAGACAGCCCATTTTGCAGTATTTACAGAGAATGAACTAAAAACAGCCAGCGACAAATTAAAAAACAACAGAACCTTGGCCCTGGAAACAGAGATTATAAAGCAACTTGCAAAAACTAACCCGCAGTACGTACTAAGAGTATATAATGATCTAGCAACAAATGCCCAATTCCCAGCAAGCTGGAAAAGAGCAAAGCTGATTCTAGTGAGAAAGGGAGATAAATCTCTGGAATCCGCGTCATCGTATTGACCATATGTCATCTAGATGTAGAGGGTAAACTCTTCGAACAACTTATTCTTATTCGATTAAAGAGTGAGTTGATTCGAAAGGGAGGCTTGGCAGAAAGGCAGTTTGGATTCAGAGAAGGTCGGCAAACTACAGATGCTATAAACGAAGTGGTCAGAATTGCAAAGGAAGCAGAATCCTACAACAGTGCACATCGAAGAATATGTGCCATGATTACCTTAGACGTCAAAAATTCATTTAATAGTGCCTCATGGCGGATAATTCTTAAAGAACTAAAAAAAGCAGATAGAAGAGGGCTTGATAAACCTGGTTGGGTCATACCTATCAGAGAGGCACATCGTTCTAGAAGCAGAGGGAAAAATAAGAGAAAAAGGCATTTATAGTGACGTTTTTCAGGGATCTGTGCTGAGACCGACTCTATGGAATATCCTGTATAATGAGCTCCTAGAAATGGAAATGCCTTAAGATGTTACTCTAATAGGATTTGCAGATGATGTGTCAATGGTGGTGACAGCTAAGGGCGAAGAACTGTTAATGACCAGAGCAAATACAGCCCTTCAAAAAGTGGTAAATTGGGTCAATGGGAAAAACTTTAATTGGCCCAGGAAAAGACGGAAGCGGTCTTGCTTACCAAAAAGAGAAAAATGTCACCTGTGTGCTCTAGCATACAAGGCGTTACCATCACACCAAGCAGTGCTATTAAGTATTTCGGAGTCTGGATGGACACAAAACTTAGTTTCGCCACACACATCACGAGTGTGGCTGTCAAAGCGGATAAGACGACAACCGCCCTAGCAAGACTGCTTCCCAACGTTGGTGGATCCAGAGCCTCAAAGAGAAGAACTCTATGCAGCGTGATCCATTTACAAATGTTGTATGCTGCTCCAGTATGGCATAAAGCGATGAACAACAAGAAACTCAAACAAAAGCTAATTCAGACCCAAAGAACAATGCTAATTCGTGTTGGCTACGCATACAGAACCATTTCTACCCAGGCAGTGGGCGTAATAGCTGGAATCCCGCCTATAGACCTGCTCGCTGAAGAACTTGCGAAAAATATAACGGTCAAAGAGCAACAGAAGCTAAGGCCAATTTTATGAGACAATGGCAAGAGAGATGGGATAATGGTATATATGGACGTTGGAATCATATCATTCCAGACATTCGAAGATAGATAAATAGACCCTACGGAGAAGTGGACTATTTTATAATGCAGGCGTTATCTAGTCATGGCTGCTGTAGAAAGTACCTTTTTGACCGAGGCAAAGCCGAATCAGACAGATGTTCAAACTGTGGCGGAATTGACAATGCAGAACATACTCTTTTCTTTTGCCCAAGGTGGAAGATGGCAAGAAATAAGTAGTGTTAGATGATATGTTCACGCGCACCCTGACCCGGGTCAGACGTTTATCTTAAAATCTCTGACGTAATTAAATATTTAGGAATCTTGTGTGACGCGTTATTTAGGGCGTGGTCAATACTATCTGTCAAATGTCAAATGTCACCTGTCATCTATCACCCGTCGCCTGTCATATGTCAAAAACCATGTGACTTGGAAAATTTAGCTTACGTGGATGAGTTGTATCTTAGGGTCTTACGCAAGCGCTAAAAAAAATGGCGTCTGTCACCAGTCAAATGTCAAATGTCAAACATCATACGTCAAAACCATGTGACTTGGAAAATTTAGCTTACGTGGATGAGTTGACTTAGGGTCTTACGCAAGCGCTAAAAAAATGGCGTCTGTCACCAGTCAAATGTCAAATGTCAAACATCATACGTCAAAACCATGTGACTTAGAAAAGTTAGGTTACGTGTATGAGATGTATCTTAGGGTCTTACGCATGCGTTAAAAAAATGGCGGTGATCAAATGTCAAATGTCAAATGTCAAACGTCAAACGTCAAAACCATGTGACTTAGAAAAGTTAGGTTACGTGTATGAGATGTATCTTAGGGTCTTACGCATGCGTTAAAAAAATGGCGGTGATCAAATGTCAAATGTCAAATGTCAAACATCAAACGTCAAAACCATTTACTTAGAAAAGTTAGGTTACGTGTATGAGATATATCTTTAAGGTCTTACGTAAAAACGGTGCAAAAAATGTCAAACATCAAACGTCAAAACCTGTGACGGTTGGTTACTTATGGAAATTTGGATGGTTTAAAAAGGCGGTTAAAAAAAATCGAAACGTTGTTTACTTGGACTATGGTCTTATATTGCGCGAAAATTGTAAGACATAACGTTCGGAAGTTATCGGTTAACACCTGAACACCGATGATGCGGATGACGGGTAAAATCGAAACGTTGTTTAGGATACATAGCAGAAGGTATTGATTTATCGCGAAAATTGTAAGTTATACCGTTCGGAAGTTATCGGCTAAACCCGGAACCCCGATGATGATGATGGTTAAAATCGAAACGTTGTTTAATACATCATCTTGAACTAAGGATTATATATTGTATGTAAACATCTTTAACCATAAAGGCACAACAGCTGTTTAAAATAAGTTGAGAGACATCAATTAGCGATTAGTACGGTGATCCTATAGTAAATTAATCATTGTGGTCTTGGTGCCTAAAGGAATAAAACTTAACTAAAGAATAGCTATTAACGTTAATAATGTCAAGGTCAAACTTGTCAAACCTAACATGTGAGGCCCTGCGCTTAGGCCAGGTGCTTAAGAGCAGAGCGCAGAACCTTATAATCTCATATAACTCATAATTTTTAAATATTAAATAATAAAACAGGCTAGACTGATAGGAACAGGTTGTACCGGTTGTTTAGAAGCGGTTCGGCAGTTGATCGGTATCCGTCCTAATAGTGTTACGTTGGTGTTACGTTGGTGTTACGTTGGTGTCCTAATGGTGTCCGGTGTGTGTCCTAATAGCGTTCGGTATAATAAAGCACATTGTATATATTAAATTAATTTATTTAAACCACATTGTACATTAACTTTTAACAATTTTATATACAAGTTTAGTTAGTAATACACTACAAGCTATGGTAATAAAAATATTTAAACTGTTATAATATTCATAGGATGACAACTGCTGGAACCTCTGCTTCGATGATACATGGCTCGGCGGTGGTGGGAACTTGACTTGTATTCCATTTCGTTTCTCCAAAGGTCCCTATAGTGGAATTTAACCCTATATCTGGGAAATTATAATGATAATATATACAAGTTTATATCTCATCCATAATTGAATAATGCCCCCATGGTAGCGTCTCCACAGATTTATGAAGTATTTTTCGCTTATCATCATATGGGCTAAGTCCTATTTTCTCCTGCCTAATTGTGTGGATGTGGTGCTTTTTGAGCGAATTAGCATTTGTGTAACCATTTTCTCCGTGTAGTTATTCAGACACTCTACATAGTCATCAAAGGTAATTTTGTTTTTGATTACCGATTTTTTAATTCCTTTAATTTTTTTGGTGATTCCTTTACTTGCAAGACATTTTTCGATTTCTTCTCGTTCTTTATTCTCGCCTCCAGTTTAACCCGTTCTTGCATTAGTTCTTCTTCGGTAAAAACAGTTTAGTTGCATACATTTTTAATCTAAGCCCAATAAAATGCGTCATAATCCGACCATTATTCTCATCCTTCATCATACCTAGTACCTTTTTATTAACCTGGGAATTCCATAAATATTATCATGTGAGTAATCACTTGTATCAAAATACATTGTACAGTAAATCATCATATATATTATCTTTTTTATTTCGTAAATAAGACTATCGGTATCCGTATAGAGAACTCTACAATTAGAAAATCGTTTTCGCATATAATTATAATGAAAGTCGTAGATTGTAGTCTTTGCCAGATCCAGAATGGACATGCCCACATAAATAGGTTTATTAAAATATACAACGGCTTTTGCCAGTTCTATTAGAACAAGATTTTCGTTTATAATTACTGAAGACTTAAACTCAGGTCTCGAAATTAATGCTTCTGCGCCATAGCGATCATCCCATTTGGTAATAAGTTTTACTGAAGAGTGTTTCCGAATATTCTCCATCGTCTTCCCAAAGACAGCGTTGTTCATGGGTTTAAACAATTTTTTTCAAAATCATTCTTGCTGCTTGACGTAATATTTAAGGTCTATGTATGACTTAACCATGAGCCTGACTAAATTCGAGAACTCTATGAACATTTGTTAGCTTTACTCCCAAATACCTGTTTAAGATTTCTATAGTGTATGACATATTCACTTTTATCATATAAAGATGCTAATAATTTGGCATTTTTTGCTCCAATAGGTGCGCGATGTTCGGGACAAGGTGGCAGGTCAGAAAACTCATCATGAAGTTCTTGTGGAACGCTTAAATCAACCTCAAGAATGTATCCTTTATCGGAATCATCAGGAATATCACATACGTTTAAAGTAGAAATTTCGTTCTCATTCAACCAACTAAAATTGCCATAAGGTAGAAATTGTGACATGGCCCATCCATATTGATTATTAACATCAAAATACATGAGATATGAATCTTCTTTAGATGAATCATATGAATCCATATATTTATTATTAGCCTCGGCATACCGTTTTGAGCACTGACTCAAGCCACCACGAATGCCTTTTTCAATGAACATTATCATTTCTAAATCTGTTAGGAGTTCTAGTTTAATATTATTAGATTTATATAATTGAAACATTGTACACTGCCAAGCATATCCAGGTAATGTATATGACCAAGCGGGATCTAAACCGTAAGTTTTATGCGATGTTGTTCTGAACTGTTCAAAAATATCTGTCAGAAGTAAAACATCAGTCCTTAGATATAAATCGGAATAATCAAGCATTGTCCTACAACCGAATGTTTCCCATACCTTCTGTGCATGTGCATAATCTTTACTGCTTACTATAGAATCTTCTAAGCTATTATAAAACTCGGCCTTTGTGGGTAATTGAGTCGCGTTTAATTTGCTCCATCCGTCCATAAAGTCATAGGGAAATATGCCTTTTCTACAGAGCAATGAAAAGTGATCGTCCGAGATATGACTAAATTCTGATTTTAATATTGGATAGCTAGGTAAGTATGATGCCAGCTGACTTAAACTATCGGCCATGAACCTAAAACTATCAATAACTCTAAATTCAATCAAATTGTCTGGAATCTGTTTGGTGAAAGAAATGTATTTTTCTTTATTAACAGGTAAAATACTAATTGGGCCATCAAATTCCGCTAAAGCTTTAACTAATATGTGACCATCGTAGGAGCTCATATTGTGAAACAGGACTGGAATCATATGACTATCTCTAAAATTGAGGTTACAGGATTCATGTGCAGGTCCACGATATTGCCCAGTTAAATGGCAGTGATCACGAACCTTCTTTTCTTTTACGGAAAAAGGCTTTTCACAAATATGACAAATAGTAGCTGTTTCGAATAATCTTGTTTGTTCCGCAGACAACACTTCCATAGGTAAATCACATAAAAATACCGTTTCGACGTTTTCAGCAAATAGAAGTAATTCTCTTACGAACCATTGCATGCAGTCTGCGCCCGATATGATTTATAAAAGATAGAGAGTCATCATAGGAACATTTAACATAATATCCAATGCTAAAAGGTACGTGATGTTGTGTTTTGTGCGTAGTTTTAGATGTATCATCTTCTACAGGTACTAACAGACATTCAGTATCAGCATAAATTACAAACGGTACTTTTGTCTTGTGATTAAAATCTTTAAATTGAATCCACTTTTTATCTTCAGTAGGCACTCTTGGAATTACCCCAGTGTTAAGCTGTTTACAATCCTTTTCATCCTTAATCAGTTTTTCATTGTCATAAAAATAATGTAAACATCGGTCACAAATATATTTTTTTGATTTATCTGCATTACATAACTGCTGGTTAAGTAAACGCGACATATCCTTAATCCAAACATAATGGTATTTTATTGGGCTTAGATCATCCATATGCTTGTAGCAATATAACTATCCTGCACAAGCAGCATATTGACATGTTTGTCTTTTGTTTTTTTGTTAAATAGTAAGGAATCACCATAAGAATTTTCTCCGACTTTCTGTAATCGATAAACATTAATGGATACATTATTTTGTTTTTCGAAGCGGAATTGTGACTGCGACATTGGAAACGTATGCCTTAAGGTTAAGAACTGCTTCGGGTCCGGATATGACGTTGTTCTATTAGCTATTTTGATGGAGCGGGGTATAACGCAGAAATGACAGCCCAAGCAAAACACATGTCATCCATATTTTGTACATTAATGTATTGTTTTGCTATTTGTGCAGGTAGCTCAATATAACTTCCAACCCTCAATGGATTAAACTTATTAATAGAAATCATTAGATTAACTATTCTGCTCAGCGCCCAGCCAGAATCCTTTTCCTGGAACTCCTCTAGCTCCGTTAGAAGTTGATCTTGAATATTAACTTTAAACCATTCATTTAAATCGGTGTTCTGGAAAATGGAGGCATTTGCAGTATTTAGGTACTTTATTTCTTCCAATATTTTATCTGATTTCGATATCTTGAATTCTCCACATAGTACAGCATTGACCTTGAGAGCCTCATCCTTTTTCAACGCGTTTTGAATACGTCTCTTAAACATGATGGCGCAATCCTCCAAAAATGGTTCAACATCGACATGTTTAAGATTTAATATAACTCCAGTCCTAATTCTTGATTTAAATGCCGACTGAAGATCCTCCCACTTAACGCGATGCTTAGCTGTCTCCTTTTGTGGCACATATCCTCCTCCCATTACTTGCATTCCTTCAAAAGTTGCCTAAATCCTTTAACTTGAGACATGCAACTAATGAAATGACTTTTTTCGCAGTAGAATTAACATTTTTCAATGCTATGTTTAAATGTCTAACAGCTGATGTACACTCCTTTAGAACTTTTTCAGAGAAGTTTGATCAAGTCTCAAATTCGGGTTCTTGAGTTGATTGCTAATGCTGCTCACAAGTTCATTAACATGCACCATCTTGCTTAAGTTTTTACTGAGAGCTCTTCACGACTGAACACTTTGACGATTCACAAGAAATGATTGAGCGTTGCGGATCACTTCTATTTATAACCTCGGGTGCTGCGAATAAGGAAAATAGAGATTCAGAAACTAGGGTACGTTCAGTAACTACTTACCAAATACTCGACGCTGATTGGTTAAAAATATCTGATAGCGAACGCTGATTGGTTAAAACAGCGAAGAGAAACGCTGATGGTCAAAATAATTTACAATCTAAAAATAGACTATGTTACCATTCTTAAACAAAACCTAAAATAATGTTAAATATTGAATCTGATTGGTTAAAAATAATGCTAAATACTCGATTCTGATTGGTTAAAAATAATTTACAATCTAATATTCGTTCTGCTACTAGAGGGCTCTTAACGTAACATAAACATGTGCTTATATATGTTGAAGATATAATGGTCATTTTAGGTATAACATGGGAACTCAGTGCATTTATTTTAGTATTAGTCAAGCAGTCGAAGAAGTAACAAGTCTCGAATTGTTTTGGGGTCGACCATGACTGCTCAGAATGCAGACCTGATTTGAACTATGTGTGAGGTTTGTCAGGAAAATGATGGGTATAGAGTAGGCAGCACTTATAAAGTCATAAAAGGTATAGGATATTACGATTTTAAACTACTGCAAGTCTTGTTATTATAAATATAAAGGACAATACGAAGAGGCTTATTTTGAACAATTAAAGAAGTAGTTATGGAGAATCCTCCAAGTATGCAGGAGAAAATTTCTACCAGATGGTTCTCAGTTCCCTATGGTTCAAGAAGCAAGGAAGACGAGAAGTAGAAATTATTTGTTGAAATCAATATGTAGAAATTGTTTTTATTTTGCAAATAAATATTTATAAATATTTGTTTTGTTTTAATAATTACCCCACCCCTTTTGGATTTATCAAGCGATTGAAATTATAAAAGAAATGTTTACCGAGAATTGACGTTGAACCTGTATCATGATGGAATAACATACATACTGCTACAGCTGTTTTTGACGTTTATTGATTCGCTATTATTGGAACCGATCTGTTCAAGGAACCGACCTGTTCGGCGAACCGGCCTGTTAACGAACCGACCTGTTCAGGAACCGACCTGTCGGAACCGACCTGTTAGAACCGACCTGATCATGGGAACCTGGTGATCTGAACCTGGTGGGATGTCTGGAGTGGTTCGAGTGGTTCGAGTGGTTGGGTTTGAGTGGTTCCAGTTGTTCAGTGGTCGGTTCCAGTTGTTCGGGGTAGATTGGTACAAGTGGTTCCAGTTCAGTTGGAGCTGTTCAGCGTGGTTAGAGCGATTACGGTTCGTAGTATGTAGGAATAATAAAAGACATTAATATAATCATAATATATGTATATTGATTTCTACAACTTTACAATGGTGTATAATTTTCATTATTAATAAATATGTTATTCATAATGTGTATTATTTTTAGTCTAGATTTAATGGCGTCAAATACTGGTTGATACTCAGGTTTGGGACTATTGGATCTTCATCAAATAACATTTTCGGCCAAAACTGTAACTCGAATTTAATGTAAATATCTTCCTAGTTCCACGTGGAATAAATGCAGTTCCATATTTAATATCTAGTTTGATGAATTTCAGTGTTTAACATACGGAGCAATGTTTCGTGCATAGCTTGAATAGGCATATCATCTATACTATACCAGTATGGCTAGGATTCAATCTTCCTAAATCTTGTTTACAAGTAACTATTAAGGGATTTTGAAAAAATGCAATAGCTAACTGTGTCTTGCCAACATTAGCATCACCAATTAAAAGTATTGATTGTTGTCTGCCTTTAAATGTTAATTTCTTAACAACATCAGGATCAAAATTTGTAATAGGCTGAACAGGCACAGAAGGAATAAATTCTTGGGATAAAAACGATTCAATATTCTTGCGTTGTTTAACAAATTTCCATAGATTAGTGTCTTTGCATACTTGTAATGCCTGTTGATAATCTGAAGCCAATAAAGCCGCCTTTAGCATTGAATTACCACTATGTGTTTTATTTTCTATATTCTTTAATATGCGTTCAGGTATTTGTCCTATAATCACAGGTTTCCCTAGTGCGGTATCGTCATCTTTTGAATATATTCGACTATTTTCTAACTTTTTACAGTCTGTAACGTAACTACCTTAGGTATTAACTTGTTTAGTGCACTTTGCCTAACTGGGTTAGCAAACGATACAACTGCATGTGTATGATCAAAACCCTCATCACTTAACTCGCTAGCGACCCAGACTCGTCTGGAGAGAAAAGGAGGAAGGAAGACAAGATAACACCTTAAAGAGAGAGAAAGAGACAAACCACGATGACGTCATAGAGCAGATGTCCGCTGTCCGCTGTCCGCCGAGATAAAAGGTTACCCACCTCAAGGTCACCGGACATTGAAAAGCTCATTTACATATCTAAAGCGTATCTGATATGAATAAATTATAATCCACTTCAACTAACCAATCACAAGACAGTTGTAAGAAGCCTCGATGACGTCATAGAAACAATTGCGTAATATTGCGCAATATTATGTAAATGGTACTACTTTGCACGGTTGGCGTAGGAATTCATTTTCCTATCAACCTTTTAATCTAATTGATTCCGACCAATCACAGCACAGTTGCCAGAAGCCCTCTATGGGTATATATAAATACCTCGCTATATGTGTCAGCTCACTTCTCTGTTTGTATCTATACAGTTCGTTATTAGTAATCATTCAGTCGTTAACATGGTTGACCAACTTGCTATGTGTAAAGCTTGTAATTGGACATTTGTAGTGCCCACCGAAGACTTTGAGTCCGAACTCTTAGAAACACATCAAGATTTTAAATTTTTAATCCACAGACGCGAGTTAAGTGATGAGGGTTTTGATCATACACATGCAGTTGTATCGTTTGCTAACCCAGTTAGGCAAAGTGCACTAAACAAGTTAATACCTAAGGTAGTTACGTTACAGACTGTAAAGAAGTTAGAAGCAATAGTCGAATATATTCAAAAAGATGACGATACCGCACTAGGGAAACCTGTGATTATAGGACAAATACCTGAACGCATATTAAAGAATATAGAAAATAAAACACATAGTGGTAATTCAATGCTAAAGGCGGCTTTATTGGCTTCAGATTATCAACAGGCATTACAAGTATGCAAAGACACTAATCTATGGGAATTTGTTAAACAACGCAAGAATATTGAATCGTTTTTATCCCAAGAATTTATTCCTTCTGTGCCTGTTCAGCCTATTACAAATTTTGATCCTGATGTTGTTAAGAAATTAACATTTAAAGGCAGACAACAATCAATACTTTTAATTGGTGATGCTAATGTTGGCAAGACACAGTTAGCTATTGCATTTTTCAAAATCCCTTAATAGTTACTTGTAAACAAGATTTAGGAAGATTGAATCCTAGCCATACTGGTATAGTATTAGATGATATGCCCTATTCAAGCTATGCACCCGAAACATTGCTCCGTATGTTAAACACCGAAATTCATCAAACTGTAGATATTAAATATGGAACTGCATTTATTCCACGTGGAACTAGGAAGATATTTACATTAAATTCGGAGTTACAGTTTTGGCCGAAAATGTTATTTGATGAAGGATCCAATAGTCCCAAACCTGAGTATCAGCCGGTATTTGACGCCATTAAATCTAGACTAAAAATAATACACATTATCAATAACATATTTATTAATAATGAAAATTATACACCATTGTAAAGTTGTAGAAATCAATATACATATATTATGATTATATTAATGTCTTTTATTATTCCTACATACCATCAACCGTAACGCTCTAACCACAACAGCTGAACTAACTGACAACTGGAACCACTGAACAACTGGAACCACTGAACCGAACTCCAGAACCACTCGAACCACTCGAACCAGGTTCAAGATCACCAGGTTCGCCATGATCAGGTCGGTTCCTTGAACGGGTCGGTTCCTTGAACAGGTCGGTTCCTTGAACAGGTCGGTTCCTTGAACAGGCCGGTTCGCCGAACAGGTCGGTTCCTTGAACAGATCGGTTCCAATAATAGCGAATCAATAAACGTCAAAAACAGCTGTAGCAGTATGTATGTTATTCCATCATGATACAGGTTCAACGTCAATTCTCGGTAAATATTTCTTTTATAATTTCAATCGCTTGATAAATCCAAAAGGGGTGGGGTAATTATTAAAACAAAACAAATATTTATAAATATTTATTTGCAAAATAAAAACAATTTCTACATATTTATTTCAACAAATAATTTCTACTTCTCGTCTTCCTTTGGCTTCTTGTAACCATAGGGAACTGAGGAACCATCTGGTAGAAATTTTCTTCCTGCATACTTGGGAGGATTCTCCATAACTAGCTTCTTTAATTGTTCAAAATAAGCCTCTTCGTATTGTCCTTTATATTTATAATAACAAGACTTGCAGTAGGTTTCAAAATCGTAATATCCTATACCTTTTCTATCGACTTTATAAGTGCTGCCTACTCTATACCCATCATTTTCCTGACAAACCTCACACATAGTCTTCAAATCAGGTCTGCATTCTGAGCAGTCACATGGTCGACCCCAAAAACAATTTCGAGACATTGTTACTTCTTCGACTGCTTGACTAATACTAAAATAAATGCACTGAGTTGCTCATGTTATACCTAAAATGACCATTATACTCTTCAGACATATATAAGCACATGTATTATGTTACGTTAAGAGCCCTCTAGTAGCAGAACGAATATTAGATTGTAAATTATTTTTAACCAATCAGAATCGAGTATTTAGCATTATTTTTAACCAATCAGATTCAAGTATTTAACATTATTTTAGGTTTTGTTTAAGAATGGTAACATAGTCTATTTTTAGATTGTAAATTATTTTGACCAATCAGCGTTCTCTCTTTTTCAGCTGTTTTTAACCAATCAGCGTTCGCTATCCAGATATTTTTAACCAATCAGCGTCGAGTATTTGGTAAGTAGTTACTGAACGTACCCTAGTTTCTGAACGTACTCTATTTTCCTTTTATTCGCAGCACACCGAGGTTATAAATAGAAGTGATCCGCAACGCATCAATCATTTCTTGTTGAATCGTCAAAGTGTTCAGTCGTGAAGAGCTCTCAGTAAAAACTTAAGCAAGATGGTGCATGTTAATGAACTTGTGAGCAGCATTAGCAATCAACTCAAGAACCCGAATTTGAGACTTGATCAAACTTCTCTGAAAAAAGTTCTAAAGGAGTGTACATCAGCTGTTAGACATTTAAACATAGCATTGAAAAATGTTAATTCTACTGCAGAAAAAAGTCATTTGATTAGTTGCATGTCTCAAGTTAAAGGATTTAGGCAACTTTTGAAGGGAATGCAAGTAATGGGAGGAGGATATGTGCCACAAAAGGAGACAGCTAAGCATCGCGTTAAGTGGGAGGATCTTCAGTCGGCATTTAAATCAAGAATTAGGACTGGAGTTATATTAAATCTTAAACATGTCGATGTTGAACCATTTTTGGAGGATTGCGCCATCATGTTTAAGAGACGTATTCAAAACGCGTTGAAAAAGGATGAGGCTCTCAAGGTCAATGCTGTACTATGTGGAGAATTCAAGATATCGAAATCAGATAAAATATTGGAAGAAATAAAGTACCTAAATACTGCAAATGCTCTCCATTTTCCAGAACACCGATTTAAATGAATGGTTTAAAGTTAATATTCAAGATCAACTTCTAACGGAGCTAGAGGAGTTCCAGGAAAAGGATTCTGGCTGGGCGCTGAGCAGAATAGTTAATCTAATGATTTCTATTAATAAGTTTAATCCATTGAGGGTTGGAAGTTATATTGAGCTACCTGCACAAATAGCAAAACGAGAAGCATGCATTAATGTACAAAATATGGATGACATGTGTTTTGCTTGGGCTGTCATTTCTGCGTTATACCCCGCTCCATCAAAAATAGCTAATAGAACAACGTCATATCCGGACCCGAAGGCAGTTCTTAACCTTAAAGGCATACAGTTTCCAATGTCGCTGTCACAAATTCCGCGCTTCGAAAAACAAAATAATGTATCCATTAATGTTTACCGATTACAGAAAGTAGGAGAAAATTTCATGGTGATTCCTTACTATTTAACAAAAAACAAACAAGACAAACATGTCAATATGCTGCTTGTGCAGGATAGTTATATTGCTACAAGCTATATGGATGATCTAAGCCCAATAAAATACCATTATGTTTGGATTAAAAATATGTCGCGTTTACTTCCAGCATTATTAATGCAATAAATCAAAAATATATTTGTGACCGATGTTTACATTATTTTATGACAATGAAAACTGATTAAGCATGAAAAGGATTGTAAACAGCTTAACACTGGGGAATTCCAAGAGTCCTACTGAAGATAAAAAGTGGATTCAATTTAAAGATTTTAATCACAAGACAAAAGTACCGTTTCGTAATTTATGCTGATACTGAATGTCTGTTAGTACCTGTAGAAGATGATACATCTAAAACTACGCACAAAACACAACATCACGTACCTTTAGCATTGGATATTATGTTAAATGTTCCTATGATGACTCTCTATCTTTTATAAATCATATACGGGCGCAGACTGCATGCAATGGTTCGTAAGAGATTACTTCTATTTGCTGAAAACGTCGAAACGGTATTTTTATGTGATTTACCTATGGAAGTGTTGTCTGCGGAACAAACAAGATTATTCGAAACAGCTACTATTTGTCATATTTGTGAAAAGCCTTTTTCCGTAAAAGAAAAGAAGGTTCGTGATCACTGCCATTTAACTGGGCAATATCGTGGACCTGCACATGAATCCTGTAACCTCAATTTTAGAGATAGTCATATGATTCCAGTCCTGTTTCACAATATGAGCTCCTACGATGGTCACATATTAGTTAAAGCTTTAGCGGAATTTGATGGCCCAATTAGTATTTTACCTGTTAATAAAGAAAAATACATTTCTTTCACCAAACAGATTCCAGACAATTTGATTGAATTTAGAGTTATTGATAGTTTTAGGTTCATGGCCGATAGTTTAAGTCAGCTGGCATCATACTTACCTAGCTATCCAATATTAAAATCAGAATTTAGTCATATCTCGGACGATCACTTTTCATTGCTCTGTAGAAAAGGCATATTTCCTATGACTTTATGGACGGATGGAGCAAATTAAACGCGACTCAATTACCCACAAAGGCCGAGTTTTATAATAGCTTAGAAGATTCTATAGTAAGCAGTAAAGATTATGCACATGCACAGAAGGTATGGGAAACATTCGGTTGTAGGACAATGCTTGATTATTCCGATTTATATCTAAGGACTGATGTTTTACTTCGACAGATATTTTTGAACAGTTCAGAACAACATCGCATAAAACTTACGGTTTAGATCCCGCTTGGTCATATACATTACCTGGATATGCTTGGCAGTGTACAATGTTTCAATTATATAAATCTAATAATATTAAACTAGAACTCCTAACAGATTTAGAAATGATAATGTTCATTGAAAAAGGCATTCGTGGTGGCTTGAGTCAGTGCTCAAAACGGTATGCCGAGGCTAATAAAATATATGGATTCATATGATTCATCTAAAGAAGATTCATATCTCATGTATTTTGATGTTAATAATCAATATGGATGGGCCATGTCACAATTTCTACCTTATGGCAATTTTAGTTGGTTGAATGAGAACGAAATTTCTACTTTAAACGTATGTGATATTCCTGATGATTCCGATAAAGGATACATTCTTGAGGTTGATTTAAGCGTTCCACAAGAACTTCATGATGAGTTTTCTGACCTGCCACCTTGTCCCGAACATCGCGCACCTATTGGAGCAAAAAATGCCAAATTATTAGCATCTTTATATGATAAAAGTGAATATGTCATACACTATAGAAATCTTAAACAGGTATTAAAATTGGGAGTAAAGCTAACAAATGTTCATAGAGTTCTCGAATTTAGTCAGGCTTCATGGTTAAAGTCATACATAGACCTTAATACTAAATTACGTCAAGCAGCAAAGAATGATTTTGAAAAAATTTGTTTAAACTCATGAACAACGCTGTCTTTGGGAAGACGATAGAGAATATTTGGAAACACTCTTCAGTAAAACTTATTACCAAATGGGATGATCGCTATGGCGCACAAGCATTAATTTCGAGACCTGAGTTTAAGTCTTCAGCAATTATAAACGAAAATCTTGTTCTAATAGAACTGGCAAAAGCCGTTGTATATTTTAATAAACCTATTTATGTGGGCATGTCCATTCTGGATCTGGCAAAGACTACAATCTACGACTTTCATTATAATTATATGCGAAAACGATTTTCTAATTGTAGAGTTCTCTATACGGATACCGATAGTCTTATTTACGAAATAAAAAAAGATAATATATATGATGTTATTAAAGATGACTGTACAATGTATTTTGATACAAGTGATTACAGATGATAATATTTATGGAATTCCTCAGGTTAATAAAAAGGTACTAGGTATGATGAAGGATGAGAATAATGGTCGGATTATGACGCATTTTATTGGGCTTAGATTAAAAATGTATGCAACTAAACTGTTTTTTACCGAAGAAGAACTAATGCAAGAACGGGTTAAACTGGAGGCAGAGAATAAAGAACGAGAAGAAATCGAAAAATGTCTTGCAAGTAAAGGAATCACCAAAAAAATTAAAGGAATTAAAAAATCGGTAATCAAAAACAAAATTACCTTTGATGACTATGTAGAGTGTCTGAATAACTACACGGAGAAAATGGTTACACAAATGCTAATTCGCTCAAAAAAGCACGACATCCACACAATTAGGCAGGAGAAAATAGGACTTAGCCCATATGATGATAAGCGAAAAATACTTCATAAATCTGTGGAGACGCTACCATGGGGACATTATTCAATTATGGATGAGATATAAACTTGTATATATTATCATTATAATTTCCCAGATATAGGGTTAAATTCCACTATAGGGACCTTTGGAGAAACGAAATGGAATACAAGTCAAGTTCCCACCACCGCCGAGCCATGTATCATCGAAGCAGAGGTTCCAGCAGTTGTCATCCTATGAATATTATAACAGTTTAAATATTTTTATTACCATAGCTTGTAGTATATTACTAACTAAACTAGTAGATATGCTATACGCCTATCAGCCAATAAGGGTAGTTTTCCCATAAGAAATACATGGGGAAAATTTCAGCCCTAAAACACAATTTTATGACCATCTTCAACCCTTATCCAAAATAGAGGATGATTTTAAATAGGGGTAGTTTAGGAATCTTAGGCTAAGTATTACGTCACATGTGGGGCCCCCACGCAGCCCGGGGCTTAGGCTCGGGGCACTACACCATCTGTAGGAATCTTAGGCTAACTATATTTTAAGGTATTACGTCATCACCTGACCATATTTGGAACGACCTATAAATTAATTAAAAAAGTCTCGCCGGAGCTGGATTGGAACCACCGTCCTATTGCTTCAAAGTCCAGCGTTACCATTGCACCACGGGAGAATATTAGATATTGTTGTGAATAGATGATATAGAAGTGACGTAAATAATTAAATAAATAAATAAATAATAACCTAGCAGGATTCCAGCGCCTAACCCATTCGGCCACGAAGGTAAATTAAATAGTATTGGTTAAATTGTGTATAGTAGAAGACATAATTAGGAATCTTAGGCTACTACTCTTTTAGAGCACCGTGCATGTGTGTTAAAAAATGGCGGCTGTCAGCTGTCAAATGTCAAACCTAACATGTGGGGGCCCCCCACGCTTAAGCACCGGGCTTGGGGCTTAGGCGCGGGGTGAAGAGCCTTATTATTATTATATTAATCTTACAATTTTTGAATAGTAAATAATAAAACACATTGTATATATTACATTTATTTATTTAAACCACATATACAGGGTGAATCAAAAATAGGCTACATTTAATTTGCTCTAACATTACATAAAATTACAATACTACGTTCTACTAACTATATTAACCTAAAATTACAAAATGTATCTATATACCAAACCTATGAAATAGGATATTTAATTACAGACTCAACAGATATTTTAGTATGTGATTTAAGTTTATCTCCTAAAACGTAATTTATCGTCAAATTTTAACTCTTGCGCAGTAAATCGCTTGGTACTTTATATTCTTTTTGTTAATAAAAGTTTTTACAGGTGAGTCAATGTTAACATATTCAATATTCCAATCTTAATAGGAAACATATAATAGTCAAATTTTAAACCATTTATAAAAAATACTTTGATGCACCCTTTTCACAAGTCAACATTATATTCATGTAAACCATACAAAGTCTTTTCAGGAATATCTTTCAAATCATTTTCTTCTTTTAAGCTTTTTTGCTAGATGATAGGGATGTGTTAAATTACGTCCGAATTTGTCGAGAGTCATCGTGCTAATGATACTGCATCACTATGTCTAATCAGTTTATTCAATGATATCAGTTTCTCTTCTCTTCAAAATTTATAATCTCGTTTTCATGAGTTATTACCGGCTACCTTACTTCCATTAACAATTTTAATCTATCCACAAGCTCATTTGGATCATCCCAGTAAACGTAGTCAATTTTATTATTGGAAAATGTTTTGTAATCAGGTAAGAAACCAGACTGATTTATCGATTGGTAAACCATAACCCTGAGGCTGTTGTCCACGTGTAATTGTAATTGCTTGTCACGTTCTTCTGCTTTCTTGCATTTTCCTCTCTTATACGTTCAAGTAATGGTTTAATTGTTAGCATATATTTGACACCTCTATTTCCTACATGTTGTTCCTTTTCATTAAAATTTCTCTTGCTAGCATTTGTTAGCAAAATAATTTTTGCAAAGGTTCGCCTTTCATCCAGTGCGGTCAATTTGTTTTTTAATGGATTGGTCTTAAATAAAAGTTCATATAGTCCAGGAGTTCCAGTAAATTTTTCTCCTTTAATATAAATATCCGGTCCGTTAAATTCAAGCCGAGAATCACCAAAAGTTAGATGATCGGTGGCTAAATCATGTTTTAAATATGTGCGATCGTCTGTTTTCCGTATCAGTTATAAATCCTTTCATATTTTTCGGTAGCGGATCATACTGATCTAGATATTCCCTAAAGGATTTTCCAATACTATCCATTTGAACAGGGTTATATTGAGGATCGACTTTGAACCTGCCGTCAAAGTAACTTTCTGCGGGTTATGTTCATACATAGTTCTGTTTAAATCAGCTTCCTCGCCATCGTTCATATCCTGAGCCATTGGTGAACTATCTTCTCGTGTCTCGACATTAATTGAATTATCGTTATATTCTTCCCTCTTCTTGAGCAGCTAGCTCGTCATGTTTTTGAACAGGGTCAGGAAAATTAAGTGGAAATCGTGTTTTTTTTACTGTCGAAGAAAATTGTTCACTTTGTCGTCTTTTTACAGACTTGGGTGTAAATGGTGTAGATTGTTTACCATACTGCATCGACTCGGATATTAGTTTTGCCAAAGGTCTATACGTATTCTCCAAAGTAACAGCATTTTCATAACGGCCAGCTTTAAGAGAATCATATGGTCTTTTTACATTGCGCGAATGTTCGTCAAGAAGTTGAAGAATGTTTGGATCTGCTTAAACTCCGCTTCTTTTCTGGTCGCTGATCACTGGAGTTCTGATATTCTTCAAATTGCACCTCGGCTTGCTCACCCAATTCCCTCTTTAAATCCAAATATTTTTTACGAATACTATTGGAAGCTTCAATTATTCTACGTTTAACATCCTTATCAAGCTTGTTTAAATCCATGGCTACAGAACCCTTCTTTTAAATTATTAAGGTACAAGTGTTAATAATTTCTTCCCAGCAACAGTCCCTCTTCCCCTTATCCCCAAATAACGGGACTGTATTTACAAAAACGGCACTGTATTTCCAAATAACGGCACCTGTTTTTAAATAACGGCACCGTTTTTTAATAACGCAACTGTTTTCCAAATAACGGCACCGTTTTTACAATAACCACTGTTTTCCAAATAACGGCACCGTTTTTAAATAACGGCACCGTTTTTCTAATAACGGCACTGTATTTCCAAATAACGGAAACGTTTTTACAATAACGGCACTGTATTTAATAACGGCACTTATTTCAAATAACGGCGCTGTTTTTCTAATAATGAAAAACCCTTTTTCAAATAACTGTATTTTTATTAACCAAGGATCCCTTTTTCCTCAAGTAGCCTCCTAGATGCTGTTATCGTAATGACTGGTTGATGTACAATGACTACGAGTTAAGAGAAGCTGATATTTATTAGTTAATATTCTTAATTTAGATGCGTGTTATTGTAATGACTGGTTGATGAACAATAACTGCAGGTATGGAGAGGTATGTATTTATAAGTTAATATTCTTATATAACAGTTAATTACTAAAGAGTTTTTACGGTTGCAGACATGCAGAAGTTTAAAAGAAATCAAACAAAAAACCACTGCTCAAGAGGCAAAGGTTTCCCCCTTTTATAAACTGCTTTTCATAAAGCGAGGGATGCACTGAAATGCTGGGAGGATCTCACAGCAGCTGCTGAAGTAGCTTTAAAAGCATTTGGTGTGGAAAAAGTTCATCCTACAGGCATTGTGCCCCTCCCCAAAATCGGAGGTTTCCTACCATTTTTAATACCACTTTTCGCCGGTTTAAGCGAATTGGCGCCCTTAAGGGAGGAACTGCGGGGATAATAAATGCAGGAACAATGCTGGAATGCTGAGCCAAGTTGAAGGAGTCTCAGCGACATAACGAAACAATGGAATCCATAGCTTTGGGAAAACGGAAACGTTTGTATTTAGGGCCTTAAAGGGTGGTCTAGGTCTATATTTGAAGCCTTATAAATACATATAAATACAGAATATATCTTCAGTCTTAACTGGGGCCATCATGCATACCTTTAGTTTGGTGGTAACAGTTAATTTTAAAAGCTAATTATACTCCCCTCTTGATCTGAGAGATGAAATTTTGGCCAGTATGAACTTGGCCTGATTAGTTTAGAAACTTTTAATGCTATTCCCAAATTAAAAACCAATAATAAATTTTATGTTTTGATATTACTTTAAATCCCCACTGGATCTTACGAAATAATAATAAATGATTATCTACAGCAAGCAATTCGGACAAAAATGAAAGCAACAAAAATTTAATTGTACCCTAAACCCTAAAGGGATGTAAATACGCTCAAGTGTGAGCTTGAATGTTCTCATACAGTTGACTTTACTAGGAAAAATTCTATTGGAAAAGTTGTTAGGATTTCATAATATTTTGTTGCCAATATTAAACATGTATCTCAAACCCCTGTAAATATTTTAAAAATTAATGTGATTAAAATCGAGTGTAATATTGTTACGGGTTTTATCACAATAATAAGCTTGTTCATACAATACATGAATTTTCACCATCAGTACCGGCCGGTTTTAAAATAATAGAAATTCCTCGAAATGTGATTTATATGCCGGTATCTACAAGAGTTATAGACAACATTGTATTGAAACCGATCGATCAAGACGGGGAATTGGTTGACTTTAGGGAGAAATTATTACTGTAAGAATGCATTTAAGAAAATTTATATAGGCAAACGTTTTGTGTTGGGTTTATCAGTATATTACAAACTGCTGCACAGAGCAGACGTAGTATGGTTATTAAATATAACTCCAAGAAAATTGCTGATTTTGAACAATTGTTAAAAACTAAAAAGAGCCTAACAGCAGAAAATAAAAAGTTTCTTGAATCTCTAGGCCTAATTTAAAGAATTCTCAAAATGAGTATTTTAAATGTGACCGACCCTCTAAACTTTGATAACTCTATAACAAAAATTGAGGGAATAGTCATTTGCCGTACACTAACTCTTTTAAAAATAATGACGAAATTGAATACCCCGTACAACAAACCGATATATACACTCTGCCTTGGGCGAGCCATATTTATCTAGAAGGAAGACTTTAAAAGGAGTTGATGGATCCAGTTTCCACGCGAAACTTGTAAACAACTTTTTCGGTCACCTCTTTGAAGAAATTCGTCTTGAAATTGGTGGAAAGGTTATTGACTTATTAAAATATCCTGGGAAAAGCAGCAACCATGAAAGGATATATTTCTTACAATGTTAACGAATTAAATAAATATAAAAATGCTGGTTGGAGTATTAGATAAATTTACTTGCGATATCGTTGACCCACCACTGGAAGTTTTAATGTTTGTGTGCCGCTAAAAACCCTACTAGGATTTGGTAAGACTTTCAAAAAACTCATAAATGTTAAGCACGAATTGGTGTTAGTAAAGCCCTTCTGACATTAATGCTATTATTAATACGGAACAGAAAAGAAGTTACTATTGATAAGATTGTTGGAAGCTACCACATATTACAGTATCTGATCTCGAACGGATAGAGTTTTTAAAACTTATTGAAAATGGAACCGAATTGGATATCGGTTTTGAAGTGGGGAATCACAGAACATCCATCAGTTCCAACTAGAAAACAACTTACCTGGAATATAAAGACTTCGGGCAGGTGGAAAGACCCAGATGGATAATTTTAGGTTTTCAAACAGCCCGAAAGGATAAACCAACAAAAAAGTAGCTTATTTGATCATTGTAATGTATCAAAAAAGCTTTTTTAAATTCGGAATTTTTCCGTATGATAATTTAAATTTGGAGATTTCAAGAGGATAATGTACTCTTTATGAAATGTATTCCAATTTCAAGAGAGCTACTACGAGAAAGAAAACGAACCAGTTTTACTCCCAAAAACTTTAAAATATGCGCCTTCTAATTGTAAATTGATTGTTCTGGCAGAATGAAAATTAAACTTGGGATTATTGATGGGCTAGAGATTGAAACAAAAAAAACTTTCCCGCTAACACCAGTGCCTACTGTTTAATTTTCATGATAAACTTTTAGATATTCACCCCAATAATAGGATCTGTAAGAAAAAATTTAATAAATATTTTTTTCCTTACATAGAGATAATTGTAATTTTAGGTTAAGTATGTTAGTAGAACGTAGTATTGTAATTTTTTGTAATGTTAGTAGCAAATTAAATGTACCTATTTTTGATTCACCCTGTTATATGGTTTAAATAAATAAATGTAATATATACAATGTGTTTTATTATTTACTATTCAAAAATTTAAGATTAATATAATAATAATAAGGCTCTTCACCCCCGCCTAAGCCCCAACCCCGTGTTACGTGGGGCCCCCACATGTTAGGTTTGACATTTGACAGTTTACAGCCGCCATTTTTTAACACACATACACGGTGCTCAAAAAGAGTAGTAGCCTAAGATTCCTAATTATGTCTTCTACTATACACAATTTAACCAATACTATTTAATTTACCTTCGTGGCCGAATGGGTTAGGCGCTGGAATCCTGCTAGGTTATTATTTATTTATTTATTTAATTATTTACGTCACTTCTACTATACATCTATTTCACAACAATATCTAATATTCTCCCGTGGTAATGGTAACCGCTGGATTTTTAAGCAATAGACGGTGGTTCAACCCAGCTCCGGCGAGACTTTTTTAATTAATTTATAGGTCGTTCCTATGGTCTGGTGATGACGTAATACCTTAAAATATACTTAGCCTAAGATTTCTGCAGATGGTGTAGTGCCCCGAGCCTAACCCCCGGGCCCTTTAAGCGTGGGGGCCCCGCATGTGACGTAATACCTTTAGCCAAAAAATTCCAAACTCCCCTATTTAAAACATCCTCTATTTTGGATAAGGGTTGAAGATGGTCATAAATTGTGTTTTAGGGGCTGAAATTTTCCCCATGTATTTCTTGGAAAACTACCATTGGGCTGATAGCGGTATAATATTCTACTTAAACTTTGTATATAAAATTGTTAAAATTTAATGTACAATGTGGTTTAAATAAATTAATTTAATATATACAATGTGCTTTATTATACCGAACGCTATTAGGACACACACCGGACACCATGAGGACACCAACGTAACACCAACGTAACACTATTAGGACGGATACCGATCAACTGCCAAACCGCTTCTAAACAACCGGTACAACCTGTTCCTATCAGTCTAGCCTGTTTTATTATTTAATATTTAAAAATTATGAGTTATATGAGATTATAAGGTTCTGCGTTCTGCTCTTTAAGCACCTGGCCTAAGCGCAGGGCCTCACATGTTAGGTTTGACAAGTTTGACCTTGACATTATTAACGGTAACAGCTATTCTTTAGTTAAGTTTTATTCCTTTAGGCACCAAGACCACAATGATTAATTTACTATAGGATCACCGTACTAACCGCTTATTGATGTCTCTCAACTTATTTTAAACGCTGTTTGCCTTTATGGTTAAAAAATGTTTTTCATACAATATATAATCCTTAGTTCAAGATGATGTATTAATCAACGTTTCGATTTTAACCATCATCATCATCGGGGTTCCGGGTTTAGCCGATAACTTTCGAACGGTATAACTTACAATTTTCGCGATAAATCAATACCTTCTGCTATGTATCCTAAACAACGTTTCGATTTTACCCGTCATCCGCATCATCGGTGTTCAGGTGTTAACCGATAACTTCCGAACGTTATGTCTTACAATTTTCGCGCAATATAAGACCATAGTCCAAGTAAACAACGTTTCGATTTTAACCGCCATCACCATCATCGGGGTTCCACGTGACAGGTGACATTTGACGGCTGCCATTTTTTTTAAAGCATACGTAAGACCTTAAAATATATCTCATACACGTAACCTAACTTTTCTAAGTCACATGGTTTTGACGTTTGATGTTTGACATTTGACATTTGACATTTGATCACCGCCATTTTTTTAACGCATGCGTAAGACCCTAAAGCCGGGTATTCACTTAGCGAACGTATATGGCCGCACGGCAACAAACGGATACGTTCGGTTAGTGTGGACATGAATAATTTTATATACGAACGCATGCATTCGGTTGCGGAAAGGTTCGCTCGTTTGTCGGTACATCAAAGGAAATTCGCCACACGTCGTTTTGAGATGTGTACGTATATGAATGAAATACGAATGAAAATGAATTGTCGGAACGAAGGTGAACAACACTACACGCATACGTTTGTTAAATGTGTATGTCAGAGCGCATGTCGAACAAAATTCACGCACATTTACGGCAACCGTTTGTTACCGTGCGGCTGTATACGTTCGCTAAGTGAATACCCGGCAAGATACATCTCATACACGTAACCTAACTTTTCTAAGTCACATGGTTTTGACGTTTGATGTTTGACATTTGACATTTGATCACCGCCATTTTTTTAACGCATGCGTAAGACCCTAAGATACATCTCATACACGTAACCTAACTTTTCTAAGTCACATGGTTTTGACGTATGATGTTTGACATTTGACATTTGACTGGTGACAGACGCCATTTTTTTTTAGCGCTTGCGTAAGACCCTAAGATACAACTCATCCACGTAAGCTAAATTTTCCAAGTCACATGGTTTTGACGTATGATGTTTGACATTTGACATTTGACTGGTGACAGACGCCATTTTTTTTTAGCGCTTGCGTAAGACCCTAAGATACAACTCATCCACGTAAGCTAAATTTTCCAAGTCACATGGTTTTTGACATATGACAGGCGACGGGTGATAGATGACAGGTGACAGGTGACATTTGACATTTGACAGATAGTATTGACCACGCCCTAAATAACGCGTCACACAAGATTCCGAAATATTTAATTACGTCAGAGATTTTAAGATAAACGTCTGACCCGGGTCAGGGTGCGCGTGAACATATCATCTAACACTACTGAAATATATATACTGATAGTACAAACAAAATATTTAACGTGGAAAATGTGTCACAAAGCCTTGTGGAGTCCGAAGTGGGTTAGAGAGCCACATATGAGACAATTAGAGCCATCATAGAGACAAAAGAACGGGAGGAAAGGATATAAACCATGTCCGAGATATAAAACAAAACACTTATATTTGAGCACCGGGCTGAAGTAATGCGAAGGCGGGTTCCGGCACGGATTGCTCTTTCGAGTAGGTGAAGGGTTTTAGTGGGTCGTCTAAGGATGGAGTCTCACACGATCGAGGTGCTCCTGAGAACAAAATGCCTCGGTTGTGCATTTCCAACACCTACTATAAAAAAAACATTTCTCAAAGCAAAGTTTAAGAACACACAGTTCTATTTTTCAAATTATTACAGTGATCTTTAAAATACCTTATTAAAACTGTAATGTCTTCATGACATACATGTAAAAAAAATGAATACATAAATATTAACATAGGTATAAAAAAGTGCATTTTGGAAAATACTAAAAATTCTAAATTTTGATTGTAAAAGGAAGTCTAAACAACTTTTTATATAGCATTTTTCTTATGTATCAGAAATTGAGGTGGTTAACTCTTAAGTAAAAACACGTGTTTAAAACTGCCTGAGCTACCTCTGTTGGAAAAAAACTTTTTACCTTTGAATGCAATAATATTACAATAGAATTATAAAAAAATTATTTCTTGTTATTTTGTGCAGGCTTAATGATGTGGTAAGTATATTTGTCACTTTAAAGGTCTTTTATTTTTGTCACATTATTTTTACCAATTAAAAAAAATTTCAATATCTGTTAACATTTGTTCATTTGTATAGAAAAAAAATTAAATGATTCTGATTACCAAAATAAATTTTTGTTAATAAAGACAGCTCGCATGATAATATCCACAATATATTAAATTAAGACGTGACAATTAATAAATATATAAAATTATAGTCATTCGACAGGTTTATTATCATATATATTCGGCTTAACTTTTAATTAACGCTTGGAAAGAGCGTGTTTAAAATTAAATATTTAATTTAACGAACTGTAGAATGAAAGTGATTTGCCCTTAAGTAAAAATTTTATTTTTAATACGCTAAGCAAACGACTACAAGCTGTTATTAAATGTAAAGACAAAAATACACCCCTCTAAATTTAGTTAAATTAATTAAATTGCCCCAATTTTATGGGTTGATATCTTTTTTAGTTTCTTCTGCGCTTATTAAATTTATTAGGAGATATTAAGCTGTAAAAACTAACTTTACCAATAGTTCAAATAAATCATGGACGAAGAGAAAAAAAACTGTAAAAAAACTGAACTGATACTTAATTTTTCGTGTGGTTGTATTTTTTTTAGGTGTAAATAAAAGTACGTCCTTTCGCATTCTCATTCTTTGTTAAGGAATGCAAGGAATCGTTATATATATATATATATATATATATATATATATATATATATATATATATATATATATATATATATATCATAAAGAATAAAATTAAAAAAAAAAATTCTTTATTAGGTTTTAAATAATTTTTGTTGTTAATACCTGTTTTTTAATAGTTTATTACGCGCTCTCACAAATAAATTAAAGCTACATATTTAAATAAATAATAAGTGAAAAAAGAACTACTTACAAAAATTACCGTACAAAACCACACAAAACATATCTTAACCTCCACTTGGTATCTCGGAAATTTAAAGAGATGCGATGTCGGTTAAATAAAAGCAAACTTGCGCAATTTGATGCTTACCAAAATGCCAGCTTAAAAGTTTAAAAATTTCAAATACTTCCAAAGACTTTTAAAAAAAGCCTAATATTTCTGATTTCATTTTAATTTTTTTATAACTTTATTTGAATAAATATTACAAAATAAATTTGGGTTAAAAATTTTTTCTAACCTTTAAAAATTCGTATCTCCTATATTATAAACTTTATCGTAAAAAGTCATCGTATCGTTTTTATTTGTATTCCAATAAAGAATATTAAAAAAAATGTTCAGTTGGTAAATAATAATTCCTTGCAATTGTTTAAACAATTTCGTTTTAAACAATATGGCACCATGTTGCCTCATGGCAACATGCATTTATATTATCCTGCAATTTAAAGAGGATCGCATAAAAACATTGAGCCGATTTTTTCTAGATTAATATCAGTAAAGTCTTCATATACCTTTTTAAGTAAGCTAAAAATCGTTTTAGCTTTTCATATCACTGTAGGCCAAAAAAACAGTTTTGAATTTTACCCACATAAATAAAGTAATGTAAATCTGCACATTTACATATATTTATGGATCCCAATCACAAAGAAAATATTATGGATATTGTGCGGTAATAATATAAGGTTTTTTTTTGTTTTTAGTGTTTAACATATAAAAATTGTCACCCACGATAATAAATACTTGGGTTTCATGCAGATTTTAATAATCTGTTTTAAAAATAAAGAGTAACAAAGTTTAATGAGCCCTTACAATATTGCTGTTAAATTTAAATACGTTACTGCATATGCTCAAAATCCTATTATGGAAATAGAAACCATATCTAAGTTAACTTTTAAATTATTAAACAATATCGCATAAGCGATTTTTACTGAACAGTTTATAATTGCATGTTGAACACTTAAATTTCTTTAAACCTTATTTACCCGGCAAATTTAGATCCTTATGGAAAATTAAATTAGGCTTTTAATTAAACTTCTACTAAACACTCATAAATTTTAAGTGGATACATTTTTGAACCTAGCTATAATGAAAGTTTAAATTTCGTGCTAGTATTACTTGATATTTTCAGATAACAGCTGGACTCTCAATAATAAGTAAGCCAATTATAATATTTTTGATTGTTAAAAGTTTTATAAAAAGATCATTTATTCGCAGCGTTTTAAATCATGTGTCTATCTTTCGTTTATTACTAAATAACGTTAATAATAGCGTCAATGAAGTATTTTATTTGGAAGTCCTTAAGAACAACTCTGATGTAAATAATTTTTTTTTAATAATCTTTTTTTCTATGTTATTTAAAATTAGAAACCTTTTGAAGGGGACAACGAAATATTTATATAATTTAAACAATAATTATAATATTTAAACGGATTTTTTTAAATCGCTGTAATTTTTTTTTTAAATATTAATTTTCGTCATTTTTTACACATATTTTTTTAAAGATAATTAAATTTCCTACAAAATTAGTTTTATAATAATTTTTTGTATTGTTCATGGTTTCCAAGATATCGTAGACTTTAATTTTTGTGAGCAGAACTTTTACTCTATTTCCGGACTGTAATAATTGCTTATAAGTTATATTTTATAAAATAAAGACACATATTGAATATAAAATACAAAATTAAAAATATATGTATTTATTTAGGATTTATACAGCTTTAAGAAACATATTCTATATAAGATATTAAAGAAGATATGATTAAATTTATATAAATAAATTTCACAAAGAGTTATTTATTAAAATTTTAAAAATATTTTATTTAATTTTTTTAAATTTTCTGCTCTACTCACATATACAAAAAGTAGGAAATTTAATTTAATTAATAGTTTGCGTATCAGATTTTATCTTGCTCAATTGGTGAGTGTTTATAGCACTAAAAACCATGCAAGCCGGTGAGCAATGAAGGCCACTTTTTCTGGAGCCACATGCTGAACTACATCCTGTTTTGCAGGAGCAAAATATAATTTTTAAGACTTTTCAGGTGCTGCTGGTTGCGTTATTTTTACTGGTTTTAAATAAGCGTCTTTTTGTCAACCCCTTCTTTGGGTGGGATTTAAAAAATAATTTTTCATCGCTGGACTTGTAAGTAGACTCTTTGGATACGTTGTTTTGCCGCATCCTTTGTCGGAGGTAGTAAATGAAGTTGTACACTTTTATTTTTTGAAGCTAACCCTATAAAACGTTTGTATCGAAGTTCATTTAGGTTATTGGCAGTTTTAGCACTATACATTGAGATCACACAACTTACATCTTTATTAAAAAGTAGTTTATTTCTTTATTGATCATCATTAAAAATTTTAATAAAATTATTTTTACCTTTATTATAAAAGGCGGAGGTAGTATCACATCCGTTAAATGCATAAATTTTTTTTATATTTTCATATTTACTTAACATAGTCTTTGTTAAAGAAATTCGTTGTAAGGCATTAAACAATCAAAAAACATAATAAAATAATAAAATATTTTATATAACTATAAAATATATTATTATATTTATAATAAATTTTTTTTTAATATATATATTATATATATATATATATATATATATATATATATATATATATATATATATATATATATATAATATTATAATAATAATATAATAATATATATATAACTATTATATATAATATATATAATATTATTATTATATATATATATATATATATATTATATATATATATATATATATATATATATATATATATATATATATATATATATATATATATATATATATATATATATATATATATATATTATATATATATATATATAATATATATATATATTATTATATATATATATATATATATATATATATATATATTATATATATATAATTATATATATATATATATATATATATATATATATATATAGCCCACTACATATTATATTATCAGTAGGCAATTTAAAGAGGATCGTATAAAAAATTAAGGTGAAATAGTTTTGGTACTTATGCGCAGACTCCTTCTAGACTATATATTGAAATAGGTAAATCACAGTATTTTTTGACAAAAATATAATATTTACACATTTTGTTTTCGCGCCTCAATCTTCGATACAAATTTTTAAAAAAGTTTAATAAATTTCAAATATACTGTTAAATAAACCAGTTATAACTAGTGGAGTAAAATTTGGAAGAAAAGTCGCTTAGTTATCGAGAAAAAAAAACCCGCGTAGAACCAAACCAGACTTGGTGATTCTTTAATAAGGTAATCGTGTACACGAAATACTTTTTACGACATTTTTAGTGGTCGAGAGCTTTTTTATTTCGCAAAAACCTAAAAAAAATGGTATTCAATAAAACACGTATTTTAACTTCTCCACTGCTATATCTTTAATAATATTCATGCTATCAATTAATTTTTTTTTAAAGTAGACACAATAGCGCTTTAAACAACGTCCACTTGAAGCTGATATTTTTTGTTAAATTTTTAAAATATACGAAACTCAAAATTTTATTTTTAGTAGCGTAATTTTAGGCAATCGAGAAAAAGTTTATTATTGAAAATTTATACATAATGCTGCGTACAAATTGTAGTTAATGTTTAAAAAAAGTTTTTTAAACAAAAATTTTTTAATTCCTTTTATAGTATTGAGTCAGTGATATTTTTTTAACGCCAAAGTAATGATCAGATCTTACGGTCCTGTGGAAGTGTAGTAGGTAGTTAAAGTTGTATCAACAGGTTTTAGCGCAGATCTAAGGGCTGCTTAAGTTGTTTAGAAAAGAAAAAAATTTAAATATCCAAAACAGGTGGGTAGATTTTTAAACCCATACAAAAACATCAATCATTGTTATTAATTACCCACCTAATTAGTAGGTTTATTAAACTTTTTTATTGGTTGCTGGTAAAGAAAACCACCCACGGGATTCGTTATTTTTTGATTATACATTCAAAACTTCATTATTTTTTAAACATTTTTAGCAACAAAAAATTGCGGATGCTTTATGTCTTTTAATTAAATTTGAGAAATATAGTACATACATTAAATATAATCTAGGGCTTCGTTAAACGTCTTTTTTAAACAGGAATATATAATTATTTTTTCCATATAAAGAGATGATACGATGCTATTCTTTGACATGTCTGAATGCTGCTTGAATAAGCAATGTTGCCAGACTTTTTGTAATAATTTGTTATTATTGAAGGTTGTTTTTTATATAAAAAACTAACCAGAACTAACAAACAACAACTTTCAAACTATGATCTAGTTCTGGTTAGTTCCGGTTAGGTTTTCCTCGTTAAATTGTATTTTTTTTATTATAAATGCGCCGTTCTGGTCTGTCATGCTTAGTGCTGGTTAGTTAAAGCGGCTTTTTATTTTCCCTAATTAAATTTGTAACTGGCTTGAAATTCAAATTTTTTTGATTTAATGAAAATTATCCTTATGGTAACGGCAAAGTTTTTTATTATAAATTAATAATATTTCCGTTTAGCAACACTGTAAACGTCTTGAAGCGATGCATGAATTTGTTACATGTAAATCGTAAATAGTTAAAATAAAATGTCAAATAATGACCAATTTTTAAAATTTTTATTGCGCTTTTCTTGGTGAAACCACATCATCCGCATTTTTTTGCCTTAAATAATAATACTTAAAGAATATTTTACATTGCAAATTTAAAAATCGTCCAATTCCGTGGGTGATTTTTTTTTACAGATCCAAAAATGTAATATGTAAGTAGTTATTTAGGCGCTTCATTAGTAAATTTAATCCATTTCTGCCTTAAAATCTTTAATAATGATATTGCAGGAACGAAATTTACACTCCTTACAACATTTTAGTCCTTCTTTTACACAAGTACATGTTGGAAATTCAATTTTGGGTTGACATAAAGCCATTGCACTACGTATTATGGCAGCAGCTCTTAATAAAGTTTAAATTTTGGACATTTCTTTAGGAAGTAAAAGATCTATCTGAACATCACTACCAATACTCGCAGAAAGGTAGATATTGTCGAACTATTTTCGGGTAGGTTCGGAAACCGTTTTCCTATTTTTGTGCGATTTTATGTTTCTTTCAGAGATGTAGTGGCTGTAACATAATTTATGATATTTCTCATCAAACGCAAATAAATCTCTATAGCCACGTAATTTAGATATCATATTAATGTCGTTTCTATTCCTGGCAGCTTTATTACTTTTTTGATAGGTAGCTTTTCTACTACCTAAAAAGATTCAGTACTATGTAAAAAAATAAATACCCTAAACATGATTTATAAGGATAAAATTGAAATTCGTATTTTGTTTCAATACAATAGTTATTTACATTACAAGATGCGAAAGTTTACTTTTTGGTGTGAGGTGGTTTTAAATGGCAGGGGTGGTTGGTTTCTCCGAACACTTGAAAGGCCTTTCGCATCGTGTAATGTATAATATTTTTCTGCTACTGTTCTATGTATCGCATAATTTAATAATCATTAACATCATGTTTTAATAGAAATATCAGAGATTTTGAAATTTTACCTGTTAAAAATTAATCCATAGCAACACATTTATTGTTGACATTGTCTGTCATCAGCTTGTCAGATTTTGAATTATTGTTAATTTAGTATAAATCCATTCCCATTTTAAAATGTTAAATGAATATGAAAATGGCATCCAAAAGGCAGCTGACCTTGCGTGTGCCTCACTTCTGCCAGACAAATCTAAAGAGAGGTACCATCAAACATATAAATCGTTTTCTGAATGGCTTGCTACAAAAATGTGGGGCGGATTGACGAGAATGTGATGTTGGCGTATTTTCAAGAAAAATCCGAGTCTTTATCACCACCAACCCTCTGGTCTGTATATTCCATGCTCAAGTTAACAATTTCCGTAAACAAAAATCAAGATATTTCGGAGTTCAAGAAACTAGTTGCTTTTATTAAAAGGAAAAACGATGGTTATGAGGCAAAAAAGTCAAAAATTTTTAAAAAAGAAGAAATCATAAAGTTTTTACTTAACGCGCCTGATCAAAGTTAGTTAGCAATGAAAGTAATAGCCATTATGGGAGTGGCTGGGGCATGCCGGACAGACGAGATATACAGAATGAAGCTAAGTGATGTAGAAATAAGAAATGACGTGGCTATAGTAAAAATAGTGGAGTCTAAAAATAAAGTTAAAAGAAACTTTGTAGTAACCAACGATGAAGGCTCAGTTCCTTATGTCAGATTTCTACAGGAATATATTAAGCTGAGACCAAGGAATGCTCTAGATGAGCGTTTATTGTATCGTTATGAAAGAGGTAAATGTGTTAATCAAGTAATTGGAAAGCACACTATTTTAAATGTACCTAAAGAAATTGCGAAGTTTTTGAAGCTTGAAGGCATCAGTAGATACACTGGCCATTCTTTTAGAAGAACGTCAACTACGTTCCTTGCCAATGCTTCGGATGTCGATATTTTGGACTTAAAAAGGCATGGAGGTTGGAAGTCTTCTTCTGTTGCGGAGGGATATATTGCTGAATCCTATAGTAATAAGGAGGAAATTTCAAAGAAGATTTTACACGAAATTCCTACCAATATTTCCTCTAATGAAGTAACAGTGAAAAATATGAATATTAACGTAGTTAAATGTATTAACGATACCCCAACAACAAATTTAAAAACTGTTAATTCAAGTATTATTCCTCCAATTTCTTTTGCTAATTGCTCAAATTGCACAATTACTTTTAATGTTAATACCTAACCTAGTTTTTTAAAATATTTTGTCATAAATTAGTTACTTTGTATAAATAAATCCTAATATTTCCCACAAGCATATTTTCTTTTTTTTACTCTTACTTTTTTGTCCAGGCGCTGAAAATATTACTTTCGTAGCTAGCAACGCTTAGCAACCAGGTAACACGAAGGTTCTCTTTCGTTATCATTCGCATTGCTAGGACCACAAAGTTTTCTTATTTATACAGTAGTAGAAAAAATATAAACTAATATACGATACCAACTATACTATGTAGGTACATAATAATATTTAAATTACTTGTTTAAACAGATATTTTATTTAACTTTTCTTCTTTTTATTTTTACTATTGCTGCAAAAAAACACATTTTCCTAATATTAAAAGTATCGCATTTAAGTTTAGTGTCACAATAATTTGAAGGACCGGCGCCACTGTCTGATTGCAAATTATGATAATAGTTTTGAGAATCTATGTAAGATTTACGACAGTCTTTATAATATTTTATTTTCATTTCGCCATTTAAAATAACATTTTTTTAAACAGAATTTCTTTTGCTAGATTGTCCTGCCTTTTTTCAGCACTTGATAGTAATGATAACAACCCTTGTATTTTAGGTCTTTGTAAAACAGATTTGTATCCATCATACACAATTTTTTTACAATTAATTCGCTTCATGGTTTTAAAATTCTAAATACATACAGCACACTCTAAATTTCGACAACCACCACTACTAATGTATTACTACGCACGCTATCCGCATGCGGGGCGATTGGATCCCGATAATACTTTTTTACGTCTGAAAAAAAAATCGCTGTTGCCAAACGATACGCTCTAGGAAAAAAAATTTTTTTTCAAAAATTTTTGGTATTAATTGGCTATATTTTCTTCGCTGCATGTATAAAAATATTTTTAAAAATAAAAAAGTTTATCGATTGGTGAAAATTTCAATACAAAAAATATATATTTTTAGGAAATGAAGAGACTTTGTATTTCGTGCAAATTTTTATTAAAAAATCCTAGCAGAGCGCTTTCGGTAAAACCATCATCAGTGCTATCTACAAGCAAGAAATGAACTTTAAAAGAAAGATTGAAAAATTTTGTTGGTATATTTTAAGGGAAATTTTCAAAAAAATTGTATTTTAGTGATTTTTTAAATTATTTTATATTTTAAAATTTATTTTGCGTGAAATTAAACATTAAATATAGTAAATCAATGTGAAGTGATGAATTTAGTAGACTTGTTATGGAAAAGAAAAAGCAAAAGAAAAAAGTTCAAAACTTACTCGTCGTCAAGCAGGAGCCGCAGCAAATTTGAGCCAACAAAACATTTAGAGGGCTTCAATAAAATATCACATTATTACACAAATTTAAAATAAAAGTCAAAGTTTTTAGATGTAGTATTGTGCAAGATTATTAAGATTTAATAGACTAGATTTTCTCGAAGACATAGAAATAAACAAAGAGCTTAATACCAACAACTTATGTCTTAACACTCAAGTTAACCTTAATAGATCTTTTTTACCTTTACATAGGCATCTTATGAACTAAATCACTCGATGATGAAAAAACAATTTACGCTTTAGCCCATTTTTGGGAGATCCAACTTCCTTGTTCTTTGCATATTACATGATTTCCATATTCTTTTCAACAATTCAATTTATTAAAAACAATCTTTTTGACCCAAACATAACAGTTAATTAATTTAAAGTTTTTTCATTTGTCTGCTGCACTCGGCCTGCCTCCATTCCTGGGGGTCTCAAAGAACTTCACACTCCTTCTCCGCTATGTCCTCCTTATAACCATAATAACCCCCTATCAAACAATGCAACCCCTTCTTTTCTAACTCCACTAACATCTCCTCTACTATTTTCCCAACCTTGTGAGCTTCTTTGGTAGACCCCAGGGAATGTCAGGAGAATGAGTTGGGGACCTTTAGATATTAATTTTTCTTTTTCAAAATTTCTTTTTTTAAAAATTTAAAATTTTTTTCTTTTTGATGTTTTTCATTTAAAAAACCAAATTTTCACTCTGTAACGTTTCTCAAACAAAACAATTTTCAAAATTTTCATAGTTCATTATAATTTACGTTTCTGTTTAGAAGTAAGAATTTCTCAGTTATATTAAAAGTTTCAAAATAAAATATCTCAATCTGATTTCTTGAACGCGCCCCCCGTTTTTCATAAATATTTTCACATTTGTCATAATTTACTACAAATTACGATTTCTTAATTATATTAAAGTTATAACAAATAATCATTACTTAAAATTGTTTTTTGATTCCATTTCTCTAACACAGCCTTTAAACATAATAATTTTACAGTTCTTAACAACCACACTCTAAACAACCTCGGAGTAGTACTTCCTTTTCTATACCCTTTAAAATGATTGTCTATCCTTTTTTATACGTCAGTACAACTGGTTCCTAACCTAACATAATCACATGTTCGTCTTTCCACAAAATGGTATAGTTTTTAAATTTTTAAATCTCACCCTTTAGTAAGGGAAAATGTAACAAATATTAATGTTGTTTGACTTTTATTTTAAATTTGTGTAATAATGTGATATTTTATTGAAGCCCTCTAAATGTTTTGTTGGCTCAAATTTGCTGCGGCTCCTGCTTGACGACGAGTAAGTTTTGAACTTTTTTCTTTTGCTTTTTCTTTTCCATAACAAGTCTACTAAATTCATCACTTCACATTGATTTACTATATTTAATGTTTAATTTCACGCAAAATAAATTTTAAAATATAAAATAATTTAAAAAATCACTAAAATACAATTTTTTTGAAAATTTCCCTTAAAATATTCCAACAAAATTTTTCAATCTTTCTTTTAAAGTTCATTTCTTGCTTGTAGATAGCACTGATGATGGTTTTACCGAAAGCGCTCTGCTAGGATTTTTTAATAAAAATTTGCACGAAATACAAAGTCTCTTCATTTCCTAAATTCTTACGTGCACACAGCCACAACCAAGTTTCATCTATATATTTTTAGTTTATCTGATTTTTAAAGGCATGAAAGTGAAAATTGTGCCCAAACAGTTTATAAGGTTAAAAGCGCTACAGTTTGAGCTTTAATTTGACACAAAATTTTTTTTGGTATCTTTGATAGTTTTAAAGTTATGGCGGTGGAAACGGAAAAAATATATATTTTTTTAAATTAAAAAAATCACTTTTTATTAATTTAAAAAGTTCGAGACCACAAAAAAATGTCGTAAAATACGATTTCATGTGCCCGGTGACATACTCAAAGGAACCCAACTGGTTTGACCTGGTTCTACGCCAAAAAAAAAAAAACGACACGATAGACTCACGAAATCACTCCGCTATAACCAATATAAACAAACTGTTTTAGCACTATAAAACATAACCCTAATATGTTTATTTGGGAATTTTATCCGAATTTTATTAGCTGGTGTAAAATGTAATTTATTGCATTGTGCGACATTCTTTAGACATTGCGGTAGTTTAAGAAATTACCACTATTTCTAGTTTACGAGTTACGTCAGAACGACGCTTATAGGAGTAGGGTAGGTTAATTTGGAACTGCCCGGCATTTAATTATTTTCCTAAAATAAAGAAAATATATGGCCTATTTACAATTTTCGCTACCATTTATTTGACCCCAAATAAGTTTTTTTAAACATTTCTTGAAAATTTAATATTCGCCTACCGAACAGTCTTAATAAAAATCCGCAGTGACAATATTACCATCAAGTGATAACTAATAAGTCGGTTGGCCAATTTTTTACGGTTCAATAACGGCTACCTGATATTCATCAATTCTAGACTTGCTAAATACATTTTGGTTGTTTATTGTTTTATTTGATTTCGTCGATGATTTTGCGCACTAATCAGAAAGTCATCAAGTCGTCTTTAAAATCAAACTTTGAACAGGAGATTCGTTCTTTTTTTTTTTTTTCGTTGATGAATTTGTCGATAGCCCGTCAGATAAATTGGCTTTAGGGCCCGTAAAATACGATAAATTGGATAAGGAAAATCAGCTGTAAACATTTTGTGTTAAGCTTACTCACAAAGAACAAAACAAAATATAGGAAACATTTTTACTATGAGTTTTGTCGAAAAGATAATTTTAATTGGTTGATTTGGTCCTCTCAACGTAAAGGCAACAAACTTTGCGACGTAAATAAAATATTATTCCTTTTAATTCGAATTTAATGCACGATGTAAATACTACGAGGTAAAAGCTTTAAGAAAAAACTATAAAGTCATATGTTAGTTGTCTCTTTAACGCGTTTATAAGTTCAACGAAATTTCATCCACACTTTAATAATTAACGTCACTGCGATTCATCGGTTGTGTAAATCACTGATTTTGAAGTAATAAAAAAAAAGCTTCTTTAAATTTTCTTTTTTTCTATTAAGTAAGTTACTTTATGTATAACTTTTGCTTTTGACCATTTTATGTTTTGTTGTGTGGGCCATGCATGTTCGGCAACCCCTGAATTCAACGTTTTACCTCGTTTCGTATATTTCTTGTGCTCCTTAACTGTAATTTCAAGCTGTGTTTTTATTTCCCCAATGTATATTTCACCACGTTTACAGGTAATTTGGTGGGTACAATCTTTAATAAAAAATATTGTTTTCTGGCCTCGTGTTACCAAAAATACTTCTTAGAGTGGTTTGGGATTTAAATGCCGATTTAATATTATGCTTGTTCGCAATTCTGCGGATCTTTTCCAAGGTTCCTTTAATATAGGAAGTTGTAATAAAAGTTTTGTCTGGTGAAGTCTTGTTTACGTTGGAGTTTTTTGTCTTATTCTGATATTTGCCGATTGTTTCCTTAATCACCCTTTCGTTGTATCCATTTTACTATCCAGTTATATTATAAACTGATGACCCTTTATTTCGTTCCGAGGAAAGGTATAGCCGAATTTTGCTGCTTTTTAATTGGTTATTTTATATTAGGTAGGAGGCAATTTTAATATTTTAGAAAGTCTTCAAATTATTTGTTATTATCGGTGAAGCTTCGATAAACAACCAATAGCTTGGTAGTCGTAGCTTTTAGAAGTGGCTGTTAGTTATTTCTTTAAAACGGTTGGAGATACATCACTAACCAAAACGTTGTGCACCAATTACCAAATAAAGACAAGGAAAGTCCATTATTTAACTGTCTATCACCTTTAAGAACAATAGTTTAACTTCCAAATAAGATTTTCTTTATTTAATTATCGTCCGTACATCTACTTATATGTGAAATAATGATAGTGATAGATAATATTTTTACATAATATTTTTTTTAAATCTTTAAAACAGCGACGAAGGCTTATATGGAGCCTAAGTACCCACGGCAACTAGCCATGTGTTCCAAGTTTTTAGATGTTTAGCTTCTTTGCTGTCCATCACGGTAACTAGCAGTTATTGCATTTGACGGCGCTTTTAAACAAAGCAGTAGTGCCACCATGAACGTTATACAAATAATTACTACCTCGGAACTACCCTCACTAACGTCGGGGAATGTCATTCTGGCAAGACCTTTAATTTACCATGACACACCATGTACACTAGAGGAAGAAACCCATAAATATCAAAGTTACCTTCTAAGTGTGTGCATTGCGGCTGTGCCTAGTCTGAATATTAAGCGTTTTTGGCGTTAATGTATTTTTCATAATTCTGTGCCACTAAAGACGTAAAGTTCTGTTCCTTGTTTATCGTATCAAATGTAAATATTAAAAGTTTTAATAACAATGTCTCTAGCTTTTTTATTAAATTAAAACTACATCGGAAAATATATACCGTGCAGGTGTATAATATAATTATTAGGGCAGCACTACCTTGATCTCGGCAAAGGTGGCAGAATAGCTAAAGCGGGCCCCATTTATAAAATACCTTTTAGTGTAATAATAAACAATTAATAATTACTTTAAAATATAAGCAAATTATTTAACCGAAAAATAAACAATGTAACACAATTTTAAAGGTTCATGCTTTTTATAAAACAAAAAACGCGAGTAACTAACATTTATAAAATACCTTTTAGTGTAATAATAAACAATTAATAATTACTTTAAAATATAAGCAAATTATTTAACCGAAAAATAAACAATGTAACACAATTTTAAAGGTTCATGCTTCTTATAAAACAAAAAACGCGAGTAACTATAAACGGAAAGAGCTATTAAAACCGTTAAGAAACTAAACCATTTATTACAATTTACTTGTAATTTAGGAATTTAAACCATAACCTTATTTATGTCTGTTACACTGCTTCATCATCCTTATTATTATAAGCCCAATTGCGTCCACTGCTGGACATAAGCCTCTCGTAATCTGTGCCACTCATAGGGGCACTGCGCCGACTACATCCAGTTCGGTGTGATGCGTTTTATATCATTGGTCCATCTTGTTGGCGGGCCTCCCCTACTTCAATACTTCTTCTGGTCCATCGAAAATCTGACATCCTTGCGATGTGTCCAGCCCAGTTCCATTTTAATGTACTGATTTTTCTTATGGTATCCGCAACACTGGACCTTCTCCTTACTTCATTGTTTGGGCTTGGATCCCTAAGACTGGCTCCCAACATTGACCTTTCCATAGCACGCTGCGTTACTTATATTTTGTTTACTACCTTTTTAGTTAAAGTGAGTGCTCCATATGTCATCACTGACAAAGCGCATTGGTTAATTGTTTTTTTAAAGCTTATGGGAATTTCCTATTTAAATACATCTTTAAGGTTACCAAATGCCGCCCATGCCAGGCCTAATCTTTTTTAGATCTCGGTTGTTTGATTGTCTTGGTCTATGACCGAGATATTTATATGAAGTGACCTGTTCAATTTCAGCGCTTATCATGGGAATTTTTCCACTTGCGACAAGATTGGTCATAAATTGGGTCTTTGAAATATTTATCTTTAATCCAGCCATTTTTGAGGTTTGTTAAAGTCTTTTCATCATTTGCGTAGCTTTGCCAATGCTGCCTGATATTAAAAGAATGTCATCTGAATTTTAAATGATTCAGATCTTCTCCTTTTATGTTTACTCCCATGTTGTCCCCTGCCGGACACCGCGTTCTATTTTTAATTTGTTTGGAAGCCTTACATATGCAGTTGCTGCTTCGTAGATATTCCCAATTGTTGCAGTTTATCGATGGTCCAACCTAGAGCTTAGAGCATTAAGTGTTCGTCTATGGTATCAAACGCTTTCTCGTAGTCTACGAATATAAGTATAATGGGCTTGTTATATTCCACACATTTCCCTATAAAAGTTTTAATGACCTGTAAGTGATCGTTGGTACCAAAACCTCGACGGAATCCAGCCTGTTCGCGCGGTTGGTAACAGTCCAGTTTATTTGTAATAACTTTTATGAATAGCTTGTAAAGATGTAATAAAAGACTAAGGTCGATAGTTTCTTAAATCGTCAATATCACTCTTCTTATGCATGAGAACAATCACTGCATTGTGCCACTGAGAGGGGGTTGTACCTTTCAGAGAACATGCGTTAAATAGTTTTTAAAGTATGCATGTTAAACCATCGCCTCCTTCTTTAATTGATTCGATAACTATATCGACGTCTCCAGGTGATTCATTGTTTTTCATTTCAGAGAGGCAAGTTGTTATTCCATTAACTGTTATTTCAGGGATATCTTTAGATCCTACATTTTGAATTTTTGGTATATGTTTATTAGTTTTTGTTGACCCACTTTTATCATGCAGTTTGCAAATGTTCCTTTTACTTTCGCTAAGTTTTTTCCGTAGCACCTACGCTGCTTATTCTACTGCTTAAGAGATCGGAAATAGTTTAACACTTTAAATATATATTTGAATTTTACATTTTAACCATTAGGGGAAGAATTATATTTTTGGGAAAGAAATAAATTGATTTTTTTTAAATAAGTACTAAAAAAATATTAAATATTTTTTCACAACTTAAACATGTATGACTGACTTTATTTTTCAATGAAATTATTTAAAAGAACAACACAATAAAAAAAGAAACAATAAAAAAACCTAATAATTTCACAGTAAATTATCTTTTAAAATGCATAGTTTACCTAAAACCAATAAATAAAAGAACTGCATTTTATATGTTTTTGTATTATATAAAAAACGAGAAAGTAACTTATGTGCATTTTATTTGTTTTATGATATCATGTCGCATGTCTTATTTAAGACCATAACATAATAACACATGTTGGTTTGTATATTCTGCTATTTTTAAATTCAAGATGATAATGTTTTCTTCTTGTTGTTTCCTATAAAATGGAAGGACCGATTTTGCATTCCAATAATATAAATTTAGTGTTAAAAAATTGCTTATATGTTTACTTTTTTAATTATAAGAAAAAAATAATGGTCCGTTGAAAAATTCAAGACTATAAACATTTGTAGAAAAAAAAATACATTAAATTAAAAGTCAAAACATTTTTTTAGTCTTTTAAATTAAATCGATATTTAATTATATAAATAGTTTATTTCAACGACAAAATTATGTTCATATTCCGGTCAACGAAAAAATAATAACAAAGCACAACTAAAAAAATTAATTTGTTTGAATGTAAGTTGGAGTAGGCTTTTAGTTTCAACATATTATATGATTTAGGAGCGTAAGCTAAAAAAGCTTTTTTAGGGTGTCAAATAACACAATAACAAAATTAGGCTGACTTTGAATGTAGGTATAACATAGCAGTATTCTGTACAAGTAATGTACGTACCTTACTGTTTTTTTTTTTGAAAGTTTATGCCTGAAAATGTGATAATTAGTATAATAATGTTGCACTCAATTTTAGAAATTTAACTAAAAATTCCAATGTAAATATTTTTGTTAAATTATGGAGAAAGCTAAAATTATTCCTTATAAAAATTAAATAGAAGTATGCCTATTTTTAAAAAATACTTGAGTGTATTAAAAATAAACATATTTTTATCAAAATTACCCTTTCTTTTAATAATAATAAATGATACTATTATCATCAAAAATTAAATGTTAAATAAAAATTAGAACTCAAAAAATATAGATAAATTTAAAATGCATTTGGATAAGAATAATTTAAATTTAAAATAAAATTTATTATTATTTATTGATTCGTTATTTTAAATTACCATAAAATTTACTTGTTAAAAGTTATGATAACAAAACAAATGCGCATTTGTCTTGTAATTTAATTTAAATTGGTAGCCGCATTTATCTGTATAGTAATTCTGATTCTTAAGAAAATAATTAAGATGCCACTGGTAAAAGAATGCAAACGAAAATTGTTTCTTTATCGCCATCTTTAATTATCCCAAATTTCTGACCTAAAGATTTCAAAAAATAACGTAAAAAGCTAAGTTTAAATAAATAAAATTTATTTAATGGTATAGGTGTTGCTTTATAGTACAAGAGAAATTAATTACTTGCCGTCTAAACCTCAAAACGTTTAGGTCTTAAATCGCTTCAATAAAATATATTTTAAAAAATTTTAAGTTATAACTAAGTTATTAAATACAAGACACAACAATTTCTGCCACCCTTAAAATGACACCTTTTTATAAGGTTTTATTTTTTTAAATAAGATAATCTGTATTCTTTTTAAACAATAATGCAGTATCATAACATAATATTTTTTAGGATTTACTAATGATTAAAAAAAAATTATTAACAAAATTAACACAATGTGTTATATTGGAATAATATTTATCTATAGCACTCTGGCTTAAATCAAACATTTCCATTACCTGAAAAAAACCAACTAACAATTTTTCCACCCAAATAATACAAAATAAAAGCCAAAGATTAAAATTTGTTGAAAGAATAGCACTTAAAACATTCTGCTAATATTCTTGCTAAAATACTATTGCAGATCCATGTTTGGTCATTTACATATTTATTTTTTATCAGCTGGTCTTAAGGATGTAAAAAGATTCCAAGTAATTTTAAAAAACATTTAAATTTAAATTAGTTTTTTGATTTAATTAATGTTATAATATTTAACCGCTGTAACCTCAATCGTTAACGAACAACGACAGCAGTTAAATTTGGTGTGCTAAAAAATAATTTGATTACTGTTAATGAAACTTCTTTATAAGACAAAATTTTATTTTGTTAAAGTTTTCTGGATTTAATTTTTATTTTTGTATCATTTTATAGCTTAACAATTTTTTGTGATACAAACAAAATAATTATTTACAAAGAAGAGTAATTCGTGTTACATTTATAATATAAACAAAAAAAAAATAACTTCGTTATTTTAAAATAAAACATAAATCTTTAAAGTGCCAATGCCAAGTTATAATAAACATATATTTACCGTATGAAAGGAGTTAAAAAGTAATGGCTCCGCGCACTGGCAACTTTAATCAGCAACTAAATAGTTTACTCACCCGTGAGTAGCCCGCCATCGCGTACTGGCAACTAAATAGTTGCTTTTTAGCTTAGTCGATGGATTTCGTAAAAGCTACTTGCGCTGTTGCGCTCATTCTGAGACGTCGCAATAACAAGCAAAGGAACAAAAAGTTTTGGGTACATCCGATAATTAGTTCCAGACTTTCTGATGGCAATTTTATAAGCTGTTTGATGAATTGAACGAATATCCAAATAAGGTCTTTGCTTACTTTAGAATAAGCATACATTTTTTTAATTAACTTCTGGTTACCCTTGGACCTCGAATAACTTACCAAAATACGTCATACGACAGGCTCTACTACCTCAAGAAAAATTGGCGGTGACTCTAGTGCAAAGAAAATAATAATACTAGGTGCTAATGGTTTAAAATATTTTTTGTAAAAAGTAGTAAAATGGCACTAAACATGGGCCGTCAAGCAACTAAATAGTTGACAGTGCGCGCGGTTAGACAGAAAACCACGTGGTCTATTTCTGCCGGCAACTGTTTACTCACCCTCGGAATAGGTCCGAACGCAATTATTTAGTTGCGGCAATTAAAAAGTCGTCTGTGCGCGGGGCAGCATCCAATACCGTGTGTTTCATTCGAATTTCCTCAAAGCAACTAAACAGTTGCTTCGAAAAAGTGGCTAGTGCTCGGAGGCTTATGGCATTAATTAATTTGTTGCTTAGTTTGCCCATAGGTATGCCAAAGACTTCGGCTAGTTTTTAGTCGAGAACTGGTCGTAGGTTCGTGATTGGGCTATATTATCTTGTCTTATTGTTTAATATTTAGGTGGATTTTTCTTGATTAATTATGCTCATGACAAAATCAGAATCCTACTGAAATAAAATTCTACAACAAATTAGTTACATTTTTTTTTAAACATATTTTACATATTATATATACGAGTCTCTTTTAAAGGTTACAACTTAATTAAGTAAAATTGGTATTTTAATAAAACTTTAAATGCGTTAAAAAAATGTAGAGATAAGGAAGCGAATTACCACACTTTAAGAAATTAATGAATTTCTAGGTGTGCCATGTAAAGTTAATTAAATTTATAAAATTGGATACCAACTTGGGCATTTACATTGTTCTAAAAGTAAAATATTTTAATAAGAAAAGTAAGCAATGGTTTTAAATAATAAATGGAAATAAACTGGCCTTATTCTGTGTAAAAAAAATGTGTTTTTTCGAAGCCACCATAATCGAAGAAGTGGAGAAGCCACTTATTAAGTCATCTAGGGTGCCTCATACTGGTAACAACCATAACCACTTTACCATACAGAACACTAGCTATGATATTGTTACAATTTCCGAGACATGGTTGACTAGTGATATACCATCTGAATTGTATACTATCGACAAATATAAGCTCTATAGAAAGGATCGGAATGGTAGAGGAGGAGGTGTGGCTGCATATATTCACACGGAACTTAAAGCTGTGTCAGTACTTCAAATCATAGAATTCAATAATGACATGGATCAACTGTGGCTGTCCCTGAAGTGCAATAAACTATCTGTTGCTGTAGGTGTAGTGTATCGACCACCGTCAGTTCCATATACTGAGTTACAATGTTTATATGATGTGATGCCGGAACTTATATGCAAGTATGACATATGTCTTTGTACGGGGGATTTTAATGTAAATTTTTGTGCCCAGACAGTGTAGAATAGGGATTTTATGGATATTCTTTAAACTAATTGTATCAAATTATTACTAACCTAAGAATACTCTAAATAATAATCTCTTATTCGATCTAATTTTTTTTAAACAAAAAGAACTAGTTGTGGTGGTGGTGCTTCTCCTGTGACCCATTCACACTTACCATGAAGCTATTTTTTAAAATAAAATGAAGAATTAAAAACCAATACTCTATAAAATAGAAGTTTAAAAATGGACACTCTAGAGCATTTCAGAGTGATCTGCAGATATTGACGGCAAATGATCTCAGTACCCCCTAATCTGATATTAATTGAATGGTAAATATTGTTTAATGATAGATTATCTGTCTTTGTTTGATGTTCACTGTCCATATAAAAAGTTAGATGTGATCCCGTTTTTTTTTTTTTTTTTTTTTTTTTTTTTTTTTTTTTTTTTTTTTTTTTTTTTTTTTTTTTTTTTTTTTTTTTTTTTTTTTTTTTTTTTTTTTTTTTTTTTTTTTTTTTTTTTTTTCTGATATTAATTGTATGGTAAATATTTTTAATGATAGATTACTGTCTTTGTTTGATGTTTACTGTCCATCTAAAATAGTTAGACTGAAAAAACCAAGACCGCCCTGGTTAACATATAATTTAAAATAAATGATTGAACTTAAACACAAGGCTTTTCGCAAATTTAAAACTTTAAATTCAATTGAAACTAGAAATTATTATATCCAAGTTAAGAGCTATGTAGCATTTGCTGTGAAAGCTGAGAAAAAAGCCTACTATTCTACGGAAATTAAAAGCTGTACAAAAAGAAACAGAAGCAAACAATACTGGGAGAAAATTTCCAGCTGGAAAATTACTAATAAAACACATAAAGATATTCCAAGTAAACTAAAGGAACCTAATTTAATCAATAATCATTTTTTGGATAGTACACCACAAACAAATATAGATCGGGAACTGTTAAATGGTTTTCTCAGTACAACTTTTCCATTTATACTAAGGTTTGCTACTGAGGAACAAGTACTAACATATCTCAACAGCATTAAAAGTAATGCGGTTGGCATTGATGAAATTTCTATAAAAATGCTTAAGGCTTGCATGCCTTACTGCCTTAAACCTCTAATTATTATAATTAATTTTTCTATTGAAACTGGTTCTGTACCTGATGTTTGGAAAATGGCTCTTGTCACACCTGTGGCTAAGGTGAATAATCCCTTAGTTTTTAGAGTTTTAATGAATTGAGACCAATCAGTATAACACCTGCACCATCAAAAATCTTAGAAAAACTAGTCAGATGTCAGGCCACTGAATATCTGTCTGATAAGAGTATAATCCCTAAATTTCAATCAGGTTTTATAGACTACTGTAGCTGTGCAACAGCACTTTTAAAAATCACTAGTGATATATCATTGACTTTTGATCAGGGGCAATGCTGTCCTTCTGTCATGATAGATATGGCCAAGGCTTTTGACGGTTTAAATATAGATTTATTACTAGCTAAATTGACCTATTATAAAATGAATGCTAATGGATCGTTTGACAGTTACCTGCACCATAGGCAGCAGGCAGTCAGACTGATGGCTGATGATGGGTTGGTGCGGTCTGATTGAGGGTTGTGAAGAGGGGTGTCCCACAGGGATCTGTTCTTGGGCTACTACTTTTTACGATTTTCACTTCGGACCTTGTTGGCCATATTAAACATTGTAAATACCATATGTATGCGGATGATTTGCAGATATATCTCAAGCTGGACATCTGCAAGTTCGCTCCTCATAAATCCTAGTAAAACACAAGCAATTCTGTACTCTCGAAAAGACATAAATGATTCAGTTTTGCACATTAAACTGGATGGTGTTGACATACAGTGGACTAATGAAGTGAGGAATCTTGGTTTGTATATGGATAGTAAGCTGACTTTTAACGCACATGTTAACAAGATTTGTCAGAGATCATATTATAAACTTAAATCATTGTATGAATTCAAAAGTCTTCTTCCCTGTAATATCAAAAGGTTGCTTACGGATAGCTTGGTACTTTCAATACCGGGCTATCTTGATGTTGTATACCTTTCTTAACAAATTATAATCAATACAAAATCCAAAAAGTGCAGAACTCTTGTGTTAGGTATGTAAAAAGTCTGTGTCGTAGAGATCATGTGAGTCAACATATTGTGGAGCTATTTCACCACAATATAGCACAGAAGCGCTATGTTCATATGAGTTGCCTTACACACAAAGTAATAACGCTAAAAGAGCCACAATATCTTACTGAACTTATAACTTATAGGAGAGACACTCACCAAGTGAACATTCGCTTCGGATATGCTATCTCTATACCGCATCATAGAACAGAATTCTTTAAGTCATGTTTTCTATATCTTACACCTCAAATTTACAACTCATTGCCCCTTAGTTTCAAAAGCTCAAGTGTACCTGTTTTTAAGTCTAAAATACGCAAACACGTGTCGGTGAATAGGTTATTGTTGTAGGCATCTATGTTTATTTATTGTTCTAGTTTTTGTATATTTCTAGTTCTGTTATGACTTTTTTTATTTAATAAGTTTTTTGGTGGTTATTAAAATACGCCTGGCGGTACCTTCCACCTTTGGTTGTGACTCTGTCGATACAGTAAAGATTATTTTATTTTATTTTTTTTAAATTTTATTTTATTTTTTTATTTTATTTTATTCTGGTTCCACTTCGTACTGTTACTATACTCTTAGGCTCCTACTGGTTTCCCTATCAAGCAGGGAGATCCTACCGACATCAACCTCAACCACTCACGGAGGCCTCGAGGTGCTTGAATGACTCGGAATCAAAGCTTTATTCCAAAAATCCCAGTTAAACAAATCCTTACTGTGTATCCATTCTTTTTATATTAAAAATCCCGGAGAACCCTAGAAATCAATATTTTAACATAAGCACCAAAACGTGATCTGGTGATGACAAAGAAAAAACCACCTTGCTCTATACGTACCTCTATTTTTTTTTTTTTGAGGGATTTAAAAATCAAAATTTATCAATAACCACTGACGCCTCCGTATACGCCATTCAGGATTCCTGCTAAATATCATATTTAAATTGAGTTAAACCATAGGATGGCCTTGGATTTTTCGGATTACTTTTTAACTCGACACGATCGCGTCGGTGACCATTCAAAAAGTGACTTTTCTCCCTGACCTCTGACTTTTGCTGGACCTGCCAATAGTCGTATTCCATTCGGAAAGAAGTGCCGCTTTGATTCTACCAGCTTGTACTTCAAACACTTTTAGGGTCGGGACATGCCCTTGAGTAACACTGGTTCTAAAATTAAAAACGCTATCGGATAATTTGCCTTGAAGATTTTTGACATTTAGCAAAAATCGATACCGACAACATCAGCTGTTATTTACAAAATAATTAAGAAGTTTTATACAATTTATTCACAAGATAATGCTTAACTATAAAAATTTCAAATGATAATCGAACACAATATAAATCAGGTAAATACTACATTTACTGTTTACGTTATAATTCGGGGTATCAAAAAATACGAGTTTGTTTACTTATGTTTGGATTTAGCTTTTAAGCATAAAAGAAGAAATAATTAGTTATTATTAAGTTTCTATGTAATAATTTCACAAGAAAAATTAGTATGTGGATGGAATAATTTAGCAAACAACATCATAATAAATTACGATGTACCTTAAGAAAATTTACTACCAGATGATAATACTTGGTGGTGAAATGATATTTCAATTTGGAAGATTACAAACAGCATGTCAATTACAGCGAGTTTTACATTTACCCTGTAATTCATATTGGATCAATCATCATTTCTTACTATTTTAGAAAACTTTACAATCTAAAGATATGTACAAGAAAATATTATATAATAAAATTATATACATGTAAGATACAAGTAGAAGTAATGATGTCTTATTTAAGTGTGAAGTAAATAAATAGTACCTTACATACTGTATCATTTTATTTAAATAAAATAAAATAGCATTTTACCTAGGATAAAATGTTTGCATTTTTAAAATGCTATAGGCTCTAAAGTTTAGTCTTGAAAGTCTTGCAATTGAAATTTAAAAAAAAAATTGCAAATTTAAAACGCAATAATGTTATAAAAAATGCCCCATAAACTTCTTGGCTTAAGCATTGTTGCATAATACAGGCAGATCCGGCATGACGCACGTAGTGTGTAAATTACACTAAACGCTTCAGTGTGTTTTCGCCCATATTATAACTTTCCTATCGTTTCACATAAGAGTATGAGATTTGGTATGTAAATTGACATAAGTATTCTAATAAAGTGTGACAAAAAGTATGTCAAGTGGTTTCTGAGATATATGATTTTAAAAATTTTACTACTGACGGACTTACCCAATAACTCATTAAAATTATGGGGCGTTTCCTAGAGAACAGAAACTTAAAATTTGGTATGTAAGTATAGTTGAGGCAATGAAGCACTAAAAAGGCCAAAAGTTCGAAATTTTTTGCACTGAGACTGATCGGAATGCGGTTTTTTGCATTCGCTTCCAAGCGAACGCCGATGAGCTCCAGGTCGGTTGTGGGTCAATTTGGACATCATAATCGTGATCAAACTGATCAGCGACCTCAAAAACCTTTGGAAACCCGATTTGGCCCAGTTTTAACTCTTATTTACAAAGTTATTAAATCTTCCAAAACACGTTTTAAAAAAATGCATTTCTAAAATGTATTTTTGGCTGCAGCAATGCAATTTGCGGTATGTATAAGTCACAAAATAGGTACATATTAAAAAAAAATTGGAAGCGAAGGCAAAAAACCGCATTCCGATACGTCTTAGTACAAAAAATTCCGAGGTTGAGTGCTTCCTTGCCTCGACTAGTAGGTTTAATAACACAAATAAAGGAAAAATTCCTAAAACTGCACATTTTTACTATGAACGCCCTGAAACGGGGATGGTGCTATCGTATATTTAGGAGGTATTTTAGAAGTTTGTCTGATTAAACCTAAGCTCCTGAGGTCACAATTGTGTTAGAATTTTAAATGCAGGCAGGATTTTATTTAAACAAAGAATATTGCCACATTTTACCTATCAGACCCTAAACCATTTTATTTTACATAAGAGCTTTTGATGGAATATAAAAATCCACTTATAGATAATCTTTTCATGTGCTCCTCTGACCTGGTTTAGTCAGTTTTGTGTCCTCAATTATCCGCAGATGCGCTTATTCTGAGAATGTAAAGGTCAGGCTAGACAGAACACTTCTTTTGCTATCGAATGAAAGCAACTTACGTTTTTATCTTGAGATGTAAAAACGCATTTATTAGCCTAAAAACTGTAACTATAATAAATTTTTGTTTACCAAAATTTTGAGTTAAGTATAAAACAATAAATTTTTAAAATATCGTAAAGACTTTATCTAAATATTTTCTAAAATTTTTAAAAAGGACAGAGACAATTAGATTACGGCCAACATTTTATTATTTATACTATTTATACATGTAATTCATTTTTAGGGGTCAGTTAAATAGAAACGCCTTTTTAGGAATGTGATCCTTAATCTTAATTAAAACTAACCTTTAACGTTTTTTCTTTTTGGAGGATTTTAACATAATTGGGTGTTGGGACAATTTGGCCCACATATGAGGAAATGTGAAAAAGTCTTAAGCATTTTATATTCTTTAAGAGTACGTATTTTTAAACATATATTTGTACTAAGATATCTAAGAAAATCAACATATAATTAAACAAGGGTATTAAATAATTGTTTTTAGTTATTTGTCACATTGCCTTTTCTTAGTTAAAGAGATTACCAAAAAGAAGTTGCTTAAGACTAAAATCCATTTATTTTCATTTGAGGAAATCGCCAGAAATCATGATTACTGACTTACTTAACCAATGCGGCTGTACCAAGTAAAAACCCTGTAAAGGTATTTTTTTTACAAAACATACGTTATCGCATTTTTCGAAATTAAATATATGAAACCCTACCGCAAACTTTTGCAATTTTTGTAGTTTTTCAACCCCATTTAAGTGGATTTAATCAACTATTTTCCATTGATATACCCGATAATAGTTTTCAGTATACTATATTTTATTAATAGAATGACATTACAAAATAACTTTTTTTTGAATAAATAACTTTGTATTTATAAAAAGATAAAAAATATTTGAATATAAAAGAAAAATCCGAAATCATTATTAAAAAAATACCTTTAACCAGGCTGTAAAAGGTTTTTATGACATATTTTTTTGTGAAAAGCAATATCTATACCTATCTTACCTAAAAAAAAGCTGTGGACACAAATCTAAAAAATTGCCATTTTTGTTTCTTCTTTAATTTGTTTTTTTTTGCATTTATTGTGCAAGAAAAAGGTAAATTGCTATTTCAAATTTGTTCGTTCCTTATTACCCCTTATTTTTCTTTATAGTCATTAGCCTATTGATAGGAGTTAGCACAAACAAAACTTAAACAAAGATGTAAAATAATCGTAATTTTCCAATACACTAACTTATTTTACGCTTTAAAAAATCGAATTAGACTCTCTGCTGTTCAACAATATTAACAATACCAATATCCCAACCGATGACCACCACACTGTCCTTAACTTAAATGATAACTTTTTGCTCACTGAAAAACATATATTTTTCTTTATATATTATAAAAAGAGATAAGAAATTTTGTAATACGTTGTAGTTCTAAATTTAAACTCCTTTAATATAAATACACATTATTTTTAAGGCAGCTTAAAAAGTTTCTAAATATCGAACATCGTTAAATACTGCTAAAGAAGTACTGTAATAGCTGTAAACACTTATTTGCATATTTATGCATAGTCTTTATAGTTCGATATTTCTTTAGAATATAATGGATGTACCACAGCTATCTAAAACTAAAAGAGCTATGAAGTAGCAGATCTGGCAACAAAGCATACTAGGCTTGCAAAACACGTGCGCTTCGTCGGCCTTGTCGGTTTCTTTGAATGCAGTTTGAAAAGTAAACGCAAACGATTGATACGCAAAAAATAATTTGTGTGTTTTAAAAATAAAAATAGCAGCCTATAGTTTTAAATTGAGGACTAATTAAAGTAGTGTAGTATTGCATCTTGCATTAGTGAACTAAAAATCGTTGTTTTTTCGTTTATATGTAACATTGTGCGTATGTATATTTCCGGGATGTAAAACAAATTACGACAGTATTATTAAAACAGAGAGACATCAAACAACATTTATTTTTCCTAAAGACGATGAACATAAAAAGGTATGGTTGCGTGCTATTCACAGAGAAAATTTTTCGGTGACTAATTCTTCAGTGGTGTGTTGGAAACAATTTCATAATAGTGACATTTTGAGATCTGAAACATATACATATGAAAGTGGAAAAATTCCGGAGTTTCCTTTGACGTGCCCTAAATTATAGCATGGTGCAATACCAAGGCTTTATAAGAACCAACCGAAATGTTTATCAAATCCTAAAAAGTGCCCCAAAAAGAAACCCTGAAAAAGAAGGAAAGTCCTCGTAAAAACTTACGAACAAGAACATGGGATTGAAAGCTTTCTTCAAAACGACATTATTACTGGTTTCAGTAGTTTTAAAGCGGAAATTGACAAAAAAATAAACCTAAAAAATTGGAGATATGCAGTGTTTGACTCTTGTGTTAAAAATATATAGTAGTATATCGATCATTGCTTGTGTTTATATATATTTACTTAACCAAAATTTATTAACATCCCTAACTATTGCAAGCCTTCTAAGTGCACATTTTTATATTTCCTTTGAAGACTAGTGTAAGTGGGATACAGAAGTAAAGAAACTATATCAAAAAGTTGCCCTTATTTTAAGCAATATTTTTTTAAGTAATTATACCAAAAATATAAACACTTCCATTTCATTACAAACTCAGTTACATACTTTTTCGAACTCGCCTAGAAAAGATGTAAAAAAAAGCTTTCCACTTTGACGGGATAAGTGTATTAAAGAAACTTTTAATGTAATAACTATATTTACGAACAAGGTTACCAAATAGATTTATAAATAATAAGTTTATTTTGACATTGATAAGTGTGTAAATGTGCAACAAAAACTATATTAGCTCCAAGCAATATCGTCAGGACTATATTAAGAAAATCTTATAAATACCGGTAAGTTCACCAAAAAATATCATTATACATATTCTAAAATTTATTTACATGTTTTAAGGTAGTGTAAAACCCGAACAATGAACCCAGTTTTGCTTTTTTAAACTTGTCTTCCTTATTAAGTACAGATTATGTTTTTCAATAATATTATTTTAGATAATATGTTGTTTTCGGTTGATTTTAATTATCACAAAAATTACTGATTAATACATTTTTAGCTAAGTTTTAAAAGTTACATTAATTTATTTGCAAAAACCAGTTAAACAGTATAAGAATAAAGCCTTAAAAATTAATATTTTTTAAAGTCTAGCAATAATTTGAAAAAATAATAATAGGTTCCGAATATTCTAATATGGTCTAGGTTTTCCGGACACATTAGTGTTTTTTAGGGCCATATAGTATAGTATTTAAAATTATGTTTATTTTTAAAATAATACCTGTATTTTCTTTAAAATTTTATAAAAAATGTTTATTTAACGCAATCTGCTTAGAACTCATTAAATTAAACCAGCCCAGGGCGCAGTGTTGTTTGCAACGTTGCCTTTCTTAGCTTCATGGCTCTTTTGTTATAGAAAGCTGTGTATGTACAGACCAGACGATAATCTCTGGCAACACGGCGATATTCAATGTTACCTACCAATGTTGCACTGGTGGCGGACAACTTTACAATATCGCCAAAACTCTTGGCGGCAAAACATCAAATAATGTTGATTGTTGTTAAACGCAGCACCTGCCTTGCGGATTATAGAAAAAAAAAAGAATACAGGGATAGGAATAAGAAGTTTGATAAATTAAAAAATATAGCCAGACATTTTAATGACATTTACATTTCGAAATAGTTATTACAAACAAAATTTTTCCTACGAACGTCAGATAATACCAATATTAAAGCAATGATTATTTTTTAAATTATGTTTAATCTGAAAGAACTACTATAACATATTTATAAATGGGAATTATTTGTTGATAACATTTACAACAAAAAAAACAGTTAATAGCATATTGTAAATTAATTGCAGAACCTGTAATTTCATTTAGCGGGTGGCTTATGGAAGCGCTTATTGTACGGCTTGATGAAGGTTGACTTAGCTCAGGAAGGGAGTTGTTCATGGTCAATATTTTATTCGACATATCCTTTTTCTGATTTGTGGATTCATCAATGTAGCTCTCAGCTACAGCCGTTGATTTCCAGCCCCCAAGTCGCTTGACATTCGTAATTCCTTCTCCAGAATCCGCTAACATAGTCGCAAAGGATCGACGAAAACTATGTCCAGTGTACTCTTCTGGATTTTTTAATTTTAGGTATGCAGCAATTTCTGAAGGCATTTTACCTATTGACTTTATTCCCACACATTGCGTACTGCATGCTCCTTGTTTATACTGGACAAAAAAACGTCTGTGTGGGGTATGTGGTTTTTGCAAATTTGCATATTTACGGTACAATTGCAGATAAAGTCCTATCTGCAATTGTAGTTGCAAGTTTATATGTATTTTAGTAATAGCCTACAATTACTAAAATACATATAAATCTTGCTTACCTATACGATTGTAGAGTAGTTTTACTTTTCCGCACGGCGTGCAGAAAAGTTCACTTTTCCGCACGCTCGTAGGAAAAAAATAAAATCGTTAAAAACACAATTCCATCGGGAACAGAAAAAAATTGCAGAAGAGAAAAGTGGGGCTGGAACCATATCTCCAGAAACCGAATGGTTCGGTTACACTCATCTAAGTTTTCTGATTGAAAATAGCGTATCTGTAGGATGTCGGAGTACTTTAGAGGTAAGTTTCTTTTAATGATACTATACACTTTTCTATAACTGTTTAATAATGTGAAAATATGAGTCTATAATATATTATTAGAATATAATAAATATTGCCATTGCTTCTTGTTGGATACTATTGCATTATAATACACTATTCATGCAACATTAATTTGCCATGGCACTTTTCCTTGAGGCGAAGCAAAATATCTTGCAAATTCGTTTCTGATTTCCTTGGCACTTTTGGAGCTTCTTCTAGAAATGTTTTGTAAATCTAACATGGCTATTCTGTCCATTTCATTTCTCCAACTACCTCTAATTATCTCTCCGGATTCAGTGTCCTCGTAGTCAAAAGTACCTTGTGGAGTATATGAACGGATGGAATCGTAGGTTCCTCCTAAGGAAATTATGAATATGTATACACGCAAAAACAATAGAGGTGACTTTTTTGGTTCTACGAGTATGGGTTTTCTAGATACCCTGAAAACTGCAGCTAAAAAACCGAACTCATTTTCTATTATTCATCTTGCTCGGCTTTAACGATAGTTAAACGCTCTTTCATTTGATCCTTTTACGTAAGAGCCAGGAAAGGGTTTCATGAGATTCTTGCTTAATGCAAATGCATTATCGGCGACCAATACAAGTGGAAGTTGTCTTTCTAAACCTGGTAAAATTCTCTCTTTTGGGATTTTAAGTTTGTTATTAATAAACTTATCGTAGAAGTCTGTGCTATTAAAAACTGCACCGTCCGAAATTCTATCTTGGCAGCCAACATCGGCATACCTGATTGAATCTGCATCTGCTATAGTCATTAAAACAATACTGAATGTTCCATGGTAATTATAGTAGATACTGCCGCTGTTTTCTGGTGCTTTAATTTGTACGTGCTTACCATCAATTGCTCCTATGCAATGAGGAAAGTTCCATTTCTTTTCAAAACCCTCAGCAATTTTTAGCCATTCGTATTCTGATGAAGGAATCTAAAAAAGGAATAATTTTAAAACCATTAATTATTTTCTATTAATTGTCTATTTTTAGATTTAAATAGATGAAGAAAACAATAGTGACTCGCCTGAAAGTATTATGGAACGAAATCAGAATGATCTATTGCTAAACAGTCAACTACCTGGTCCTTATGCAAGTACCCAGCAAAAATCAACATCGGCAACAATTTTCAGCTACCCAGGTCAATCTAAAGCTGATTTTCCAACCACTAGCAAAAAATTGAAAAAAAAAAGATGATAGAGTGGATGAAGCTTACAAATTTATGACGGAAATTAAAGATAAAATACAAGAGAAAGATGATTATGCCGTCTACGGTGAAAATGTATCAACCAGAATGCGTAACGCCAACCAAAGTCATCGGGCAGTATGTTTGGCTAAACATTACATAGATAATATTTTGTTTAAACTAGAGATGGGTGAATATCAAGAAATTCCTCGAAACCGAAACGCATACTATAGGCAATCCCTGGACCACTTCTATTCTTCGCCACATTCATCATCACCTATGTTATCTCCTGCAAGTACAAATACTGATAATCAATCATACAGTCAATTTAACAATAATTATCAGTCTCAACCTCAAACTGCTTTATCTAGCCCACTAATGCAGCAAGTCTCACCGAACGAGAATTCTAATCTTCAAAAAGAAGTCGCGGAAGAGGCAACAACCGAGTATTCCGGTATAAGTGAATTTTTGATATTAAACCAAAAATTTAGTTAATATGAAAACAATATAATATAATATTATGCAAGTTTGAATGCATTTAAAATTTTGTAAAAAAAAAAGTATATGAAACTGTTTCATTAATTTACTTACCTTACAGTGCTTTTGCAAAACTTCAATAATCGCTTCACAGACTTCAGGAACAATTGAAGAAATAGACTGCTTAGATATTTTAAACAAGTACATCAGGCATGTGTAAGAATCACCAGTGGCCAAATATCTAAGGGTGACTGCTAATCGAACTGAGGGTGTAATCGAGGCCCGATAATATAGATTTTTGGAGCTACCAATAACAAAAGTTCTTCAAAATCCGTTTTGTTCATTCTTACAAAGTTTTTAAAGGTACTCCATCATTAAGCATTAACTCTCCCATTAAAATTTTCCCATAATTTCCTCCATGTTTAAATAATTCTCTTCTCCACCATCGCCTTTTCCTTCTTTTATTTTGAGAAGCGCTAATTATAATAAATGCTACACTAATACCGGCGGAACCAAGGAATCCATTTTTACTAAAATGTTCGTATCCGTAGTTGCTGTGATACAAAATATATTTTATAACTTGGACGCGAAACATCTATGACAACATGTTTCCAGACACAAGTTGCTAATTTCAACATCGATGTTGTGAAGTTGATAAGTCTCATGTTGCAGACGATGTTATTTGGTCTGTACATACCTTAAAACTAAACCTGAAATGCAAAATGAGAAGCTTTTATTTAAGCACGCGGTAAGTTTTCCAAAAATAATGGTTTTTAAAGTTTTTTTTTTGTCAAATATAAATAAATAAATATTGCTTTTTCTTTAAATAAAACATAAATATGATAATCATTTAATTTTAAAAATACTCAGACTAAAAAATTAAGTTTATATTTAAGAAATTACTTCTTTACTCATAATGATGTTTAAAAAATATGGTATCGGTAATTTTAGTTTTCCTATGAAATTGAAACAACGCGCCAAGATGAGACCGCTTTTAAATTAATGAAAAGCTCCGAGTTCAGCCAAGAAAACTTTTTGGTTGAACTTTTTTCCACATTATAAGAAAATTTATTTGTTTATATATTAACAGCTGTCAAAGTTATGACGTCATTGTTTCCGTTTTAAATAAAAACATACGGCTTGGGACAGATTATTTATTATTTGAACGCTCTTATCTCATAATAAAGTACGCTTCTGAAATTTGGCGCGATTTGGTCAACCGATTTCAAAATGGCTTTCATTTAAATGTAAAAAATATTCTTATTTAACTAAGAATAAATGACGCAATTCTGTTAAGCCATTTTAAACGGGCGTCCATTTAAATGTAAAAAAATCATAAGAGTGAATTACGCATTTTTATTTGTTAATTAAGAAAAGCAAACTAGTAAAAGCTAAAAAAAGCTGAGATACAAGACAACTTCTTTTGGTCAATTTTAACAATCACATAACCAATTAAATTTTTCAAAAGTGATTAAAAAACTAAGGTGGCAGCACAGACATAAGGATAATTAAAATTTTAACTTAAATATTATCCTAAAAATGTAAGAAGGGAGCTTTATTTAATAATAAAAAAAATAAATAATCATTCACTCTAAGTTATATAAGATATTTTTTTACGTTTAAATAACTTGGCAGAATCAAGTTCATATTTAGGAGCATACTGTATGAGATATGAGCTTTTAAATGATGTGTCAAAAGCCATATATTGCTGTTTAAAAAAAAAGTCAATGACGGCATTTCTCTGAAAGCTTTCAACAAATTAAACAAATAATAAAAATCCAAAAACTTAAAAATAACTTTCGATTTTTTAATGAGACACCCTATATATTTAATCATTTTTTAATTTCTACAAACATTGTGCGTTCAACAGTACCCCATATATCAATTTTTTTTAGCTTTGGCAAAAAACATTATTTTTTGATTTAAGTGGCCATAATGGGCCAAAAATTGATATATTAATGCCAATTGATTAAACAAAAATTAAAAACATCCAGTAAAGGCCATTTGTTTAATTTGATCGCGTTTTGAAATTTTAAAATAAAAATACCCCATTTTTTAAATAGGATAATATGGGTTCACTTTGTCATTGGAAAAGCTTAGCCTACAAAAAAAATTTTCAAGTAAAAAAAAATAACATTTAATACATTGACAAGACCTATATCGAAATTTAAAAAAATAAAGATATAATATTTTTATCTGGGGGTATCCAGAACTAAATTGTATGATTCTAAGTTACCAAGGGTTTCAGAAAAAGGCTTTAAAGGCCCCCATCGATCCCACGTGTGCAAAAAATTTTATACAAAGTCAAAGTTCGCAAAATGGGTTTTTTGGGTTTTTTTTTGATAAAAATAGTTTTTACAAAAATTGTAGATCATGAAATTGTCTACAAAAATTATCTTTACACATTTTCCCCTTAATTTACCCTTTTTGAGAAAAATTGATTTTAAAATTCACTAAAGTTATATTTCCTATACTATGTATGACTACGCAGCCTATACATCATTGGACGATTAAGAATATAAATTGAAAAGGCAATTAGTCCCTCATTTATTGTGGCCAGGTGGCCCTAAGCAACACCTGTCTACTGCCTAATTCTTGCCAAACAATAATAATAAGTCTGAGTTCTTCTTAATGCTTAAAGAAAAATTTACCAGTAAACATAATTTAGTCAAGCAACCTGACAATGACGCTGATGTACTCATTATTGAAACTGCAATTAATCAATTCATTCCAACTGATGTAAATGTTGTTGTTGGTGAAAATGTTGATCTGTTGGTATTACTTACCGCACGAACTCCAATTGAAAAAATCATTTATTTTTAAACCCAGGGCAGGCTCAACAACGATCGCAAATATTTTCAAATTCGAGTTTATCGGCTTATCCTAAATGTAAAAATTACATTTTATTTTTACATGCTATGCCTGGCTATGGCACAACCTCTGCAATGTTTCAAACGGGTAAAGCAACAGCTTTTAAATTATTTAAAAATCAAGACTTAATTACATCCGCTAAAGTTTTAACAGATATTGACTCTACTCCAGGAACTATAATTACCCACGGAATTCAGTTTCTTCTTACAGTATATGGAGCACCAAAAGAATTACTTGCATAGATAAGTTACGTTACCTATGTTTTACAAAACTTACTCGAATAAAAAAACGTGAGCAATTACTGTGTCTTCCTCCAACCTCGGCCTCTGCTTATCGGGTATATTACCAGGTTCAAGTGTGGCCTGGTAATCAACTGAACCCAGAAGAATGGGGTTGAAAGCTAATTGATAATGTATTGGAACCAATTCACACACTACTTCCACCTGCACCAGAGAAGCTCCTTAATACTATTTTTTGCAGCTGCAAAAAGGGGTGTTATTTGAAATGCGGCTTTAAAAAGGTCGGTTTATTTTGTTCACCAACATGCACCAGTTGTCAAAGCTAGTCGTGTTCAAATATTGAATCTCCAACAGAAGAGGATCCTTACATCAACGACGAAACAAGTGACGTATCACCAGTTGAACAACTTACATCAACTCAGAAAGAAAAAGAAGATGGAGAAAGAAAAGAAGAAAGAAAAGAAAATTAAGAAGAATATATTGAATATGAAGACCTTTTATTTTATTTGGAAAAAAAAGACCGTGAAGTAGGCTTACCGGAGAAACCACGTTAAAAAACGCGTCACGTTGTCACGTTTACTACCTCACAGGTGGTGTAGAAACTTTAGTAAATTTTATAAACGCTATTTCTCAAAAATGGTGAATTTTAAAAAAAAGTGTGTAAACAATTTTAGTAGACAATTGCATGATCTACAATTTTTTTAAGCTATTTTATCATAAAACTAACCGTTTCGCTAAAATATCCAAAAAACCCATTTTCGCGAACTTTGACATTTATTTATTTTTTTGCACACATGGGATCGATGGGGACTTTTAACAATTTCATTATAATAGTATTCCTAATGTTCCTGTAAATTTTAAAAGCTTTTTGGGAATTTATGCAAGGGTGAATGTTTATTTTGACCGACAGCAGTTATTAAATAATGTTGTACATATTTTGTACGAATTTTACTTATTTTATATATTTACTTACTAAAAATGCTGCTTTAAGTTCCTAAAGATAAAGAATTTTAAGTTAAATACGTAGACGCTAAAAATGACGCATACAAAAAAGGACCAAAACTTCATAAATAATGGTGTCACTATTTTCTTGGAGAAAAATTGTCTGAGTATTTTTAACTGTAATATATTACAAGACAGAATACTATGCATAAATCTTTTTACAGAATCTAATACAATAGAGAGTATTCTGAAATATTTTCAAGGGTGCAGAAATTGTAATATATAAGGCTAAAAATTTATCAGGGTTTAAAAAGAATCTGCTCGAATCCAACGTTTAATACTTTTAAAAATGCTTTTGAATTACAGACATTTTAAATATGAAGTGTGAGTCAATTAGCAGATATGATGGTATTAAAAATTTAAAATTTAAGAGACGTGTACAATGTAATATTTTTTATTACAATTTTTTTTAATTTAAAACCTAACTTCTATGGTATCACAACTTTAGCAAGAACGAAACGAAAGAGGGAAAAATGGATAGGAATTTGAATTCCAAACGCGGAGAAAATTTATTCATAAAAATAAATATTAAATGAAAAATATTAAATTTATTTTATATATACTTTTTACTAAGGATATTTATTAATTTATTTTTTATATTTATTTTATTAATTATTGTACTGGAGGTTTAAAACAAGTTAGCACTATTTCTGTCCTCCTTACTATAGAAGATAAGTTTTAAATTAATTTTCTAGTGTGGTGACCATGAAGCTATGAGATATAAAATTTAAAAACCAGCAACTTTTAAGACCGTGATATTTATCCAGACATATTGTTCAGTTTTGGCACCGATGTAATTTTAGCTATTTATGCCCCTACACAGAAATTTAGTGTTTTGGACGTTATAGACAATTTAAAGTCACCTTTTTAAAATTTGGCAATTAACTAAGCAAAAACGATTTAAAAAATAACAAAGTTATTATCCAACTTTTACTATATCAAAAATAAAGGTAAATAGAAGGTCGGATAAGTTAAAAAAAAATATAATAAAATGGTGTTAGACTGCTTTATTTATAGATCATAGATTTTAAAATTCATCGCATCGATTGCAAACAAAATGTAAAGAGTTTATACACAAAAGGGTGCGGATAGCTGTATCCCGAGAACTATAAGAGTACTTTTTAAAATGGAAGTCAGTATTCACCCAAGTTTATTCTATGTTCACAATATTTTACCTTGTTTACGAAATTCCGTTTCTTAATTAATGTCATACACTTGGCTTTTCTAACAACATTTTTCGATGATTCCGACACTTTTTCCAGTAAAATCCATTCTTTCTTAGACGTTTTCGTAATGTTTCGCGCCCAAGAGGAAATTCGGTAACTTTTTATTTTTGTAAAAGTTTTTTGAGTTGGTATCTCATTCCACTTCAAATAAAATCTCTTGACTAATCGTCTTATTATAATTTTTGTCTGGCGAAGATAGTCGAGTTGATGGATTGCTTTGCATTCTATCGTGGTCCTCTTTCCTAATTCTTTTGTAGTGATCTCCGCAATACCCGCATACATTGCAGCTCGGCCTGTGTCATTTTTTAATGGCAGTTTAAAACAGTTGTTTCGTGCCTTCTCATCGCAAATTCTTATTATATTAGCAACTACCTCTCTAGCCTGACTATAAAGAACTTTTATTTTTAAAAAACTTATTTAAATTAATCACAAATTACCAGTAATTATTAACCAACAGTTATCTGAAAATTAATTACAAATTGCTACTTGCGAGTTAATATGTTTTTTTTTTATTTTGTATGAAACATTGGCGGATGTAATTTATTTATGTTGCTGAAATGTAGCCTTCATTTTTTTGCCTAAAAATTTGCCACTGTTGTTAAAAATCACTATTTTTTGTATGTGTTTAGATTTTACCATTTCATCCCATTAACTGCCTCGATTTATAGTGATTTTTTTCATCATATATCAAATGGCTCAAAATCGACGTTTTATCTAATTGGTTGTCTTTATATTGATAAAACCTAATAAGGTGGGTAAGGAATGTAATTTTCCTCATATACAAATAGTACCTAACACTTACTAGATCCACTTAAACCGAATTAATAAAAGTGGTTTATTATAAATGAGTTTAATAAAACGACTTTTATTCAACTAGTTTATAAGGGTTAAAAGAACTAAGTAGGAACGACTTTAGATACCTCCTAAAAATTTAATATAGGGAAGTAAAGGTCATTTCACTTTATCTTTAATTGCTTTTGCTTAGTAAATCGCAGTGGCGGCTCGTGGTAAGTATTTACGGGGGTGCACTAGACGTAAAACACAAAAATACAAAACGACTGGAGGCCAACATAGCAGAGACAAGATTTTTATAAGATGTCACGCACAAAAGTTATTTCTTGGGTCTTAAAAGGTATAGAGCAAATGAAAAAATAAAAAATAACGTAAAACGGACAATTTTTAGTTAAAGAACTGAAACGCACCCTAAATTGTCGCAGTAACAGCGCCAAATAGTTATATGGAGCACATAAAAAGTGTGCGCCTCTTCCTATTAATAATTGCATGGCCCCCCTCCGCCCGCTGACATAATCTTCCATAGAAATTGCATAAATCACGCCTACATAAACGCACGTGCGACCGGCCGATTGACGTCGAACGTCGAACGGCCGTAATCGGATCCTTTCGGCTCCGCAGCTCGTCGTTAGGGAGCTAATACACTATGTTTTGTATTAGCGTACGATAAATTAGGGACGTCCGGATAATGCACGATGAAAAATAATTTTTATTTAAAATTTTTTGGGGGTGCACGTGCTCCTGTGCTGTGATTTTTATTTTCTAACATTTTATAAACATATAATAAATTATAGATGTTTGACCAAACATAAGTTCTTGTCAATCTCATTCTCCCAGAAACGAGTGGTATCACTTGGTACCATTAGTTTTTAAAAAGTTAAGATAGGGAAGTGAAATCCGCTTTTTCTATTTTAAGCCGTTTTTGCTCAGTAAGCATTTATATTGACTAAAATGTTGATTTTTTTCTCTAAAAATGTTAAATATTAATAGCGTATTTTAAACCATGCTTAAAATTGGCCATACAATTCTAAAATCAAAAAATATATAGGATGCATCCTTTAAAAAAAAAAGATTTTAAGATCGTAGCGCATCTCATTTATTTAAAATTATTTTTGTAAGATGCATACCATTTACTTGTACAAATTTTGTATAAAAAGTTTTTTGCTTTAGTCGATAGTTAACGAGATATCATCACTAAATGGACATCCGGTATAATAGGTATTAATTTATAATCAAGAAACACGAAAGTTTGTGTAAAGAGGCATATTATTTAAACCTAATTTAATAATTATGTAGGTGTATATGATTATATTAATAATCAGTATATGTATAACAATCAAGCTCTGACACGCCGCTAATGTAGATGTTAAAATCCCAGTAAAAAATAATAAATCGACTCGACATCAGCCCAACAAATAAAAAAATTACAGACGGCCAAATAAAATTACATATTTGCGCAAGCCATCTTTAAATATGAACTAAGCTGACCGAACGCATTTCAGACGTCGGGCCCTAAGCGGTTTGCAGCATTGCCAAATCCAAACAGCATTCCCAATAAACTAAATTAAGTTAAAGAAAAATAATAAAAGGACTATAAAATATATTAGTTTTTATACTTAAGGACATATAAAACACAAAAATTAGACCTATATTTAAAGAAGAAAGCATCAAAGTGCTTAAAACTTAAATGATAAATTAAAGGTATGCACAATTTGGCAACAACCTCTTGGGATTTTTAAAACAAATTTGGCATTCTTTAAATTCCTTTACCCTATCTTCCTATCGTGGTCCAACTATAGGTAACGTAGGTGCCGGGTTTTTTAACTTCTAACACATTCTTCACCAAATCCGTCAATATGCAGATACTGCAATAAACAGCACCTTTTTTAGACAACGCGGTAGTGCCACCACAGACGTTATACAAATAACCACTACCTATAAACTACTCCCCATGAAAGCCTGGGTAATGTCATCCAGACGGAACCTATAGTTTAACTTGGATGCCGAGCCATACCCAACGACACATGTAACAAATTTTTGTAAGGTAACCACAACATACTCACAGCCTAACTAACAAAGAGCAGCACGATTTCATGATTTGGCAGGAAAGTACGGTCATTTTCCTCGCTCAGGTTCAGCCACCATTTTGCTGGGATATATGTCTTCTTTATTTAAATTGAGTGAGTTTTTTTCGTTTGTTATGCTTAAAAATATCAAAGGCGCCGCCAGAGAGAGATCGTGCCGCCTGTTAGTTATGCTGTGCCAACATGTGTTACATGGTTACCCCGCAAAAATGTGTTTATGGTGTTTACTTGCGGCTACCCATCAAAGCGGGAAGCGGTGTTTAATTCTCTATTAGATCATATTTGCTATGATATATTTAATTACAAGAGAACATATGAATCAAGAAATGAAAAATATGAAAAAAGTAGTTTTGTTACATTTTTGCTTGTTTAGATACAAATCACAATAGGAATAATCAATTTTTAACCGACTTTAACAAGAAAGAAGGTTATCAATTTGACACGTATGTATGTAATATTATTGGAATTGCAAAATATTTACATACGATAATCTACTGGGGGGCTTCCAAACAAATATACAAAATTTTATTTTTATTTGATTTAATTTTGCTAAATTACCATTTGATGTTTTTTAGTTTTAAACTTATTTTTAGGGCAGGCACTCTTCGAGCTAGTAAGTGTCTATTGACTTTGCTTGCACCAGTCCATACTGTTAGAGCAAGGCCGATTTGTGTCCAGTTAAAAGAAGAAACAAATTATTTATTAATAAATTGGATTTAACAATATAAAACGTATATTTAATAACACCCACTACTGTTTTCTTAATTATTACCCTTTTTATACTCATATATCACTTATATTAACAATATACATATAAATACAACGGCGAAGTGACCAAGTTTGACATAAAAGATACAAAAGTGAAAAATAGAATTCTGAATATATAAACGTTTAATAAACAGTCCACACTGATATTACACCTAAAAATTTTAACTTAAAAATATATTTTTTTATATGTCACTAAATTATCGAGCAAAAACTAAATCAAGAGTAGGTACGAAACTAATTAGGGACCTATATATTTTTTAAAGGTCGGCGCCAGCAAAGTCATCGAATATAAAACTTAAATAAAATGGAAACGAAATATCCGATACCAAATATAACTTTTACTTATTCATATATTTCGTGGTGGGTATTTTTATGGTGGCACCGACCTCAAAAAAAAAAACAAAAAAATGTAGATCCCTTATTTGTTTTGTTCCTACTACGTTCGATTTTGTTTTTGTTAAATAATTAAGTGTATATAAAAAAATAAAATTTTATAATTTTAAGTTTATTTCTGTAATGTAAAGTACAATAATTAATTTACTGTTTATTAAACGTATATGTAATAAGTAAAAAAAACACGAAAAATGTTTCGTTTGTTTGTGACACTTTTAAGGGTTCTGTTTTTCACTTTTGTATCTTTTACGTCGAAATTGGGTCACTTTGCCATTATATTATGTATTTATATAAGTGGTATTCTACAAACAAGCTACTAATTGAGAAAACAGTCGTGGGTGTTATTAAATATACGTTTTATGTTGTTAAAACCAATTTATTTATTAATAAATAATTGGTTTCTCGCTTACTGAAAAAATATCGGTCTTGCTCTAAGTGTATGGACTGGTACAAGCATAGTCAATTGACCCTTACTTGCTTGTAGATTGCCCTAAAAAATAGTTTTAAAACTGGAAAAACAAAATATGGTTATTTAAAAAAAATTATATCAAATTTTAAAAAAATTACCACAAAATAATAAAATTATTTTTTTTATATACAGTTTGTCCACGGAAAAGGTGTTGAATAGAAAAAACTTTTTTATTTTTTAATTTTATCAAAAAAAGCTACTCTTGATAAAAAAAACTTTGCTACTCCGTAGAGTAAGATTGTGACGTCCATGCTGACATGGAAATGCCAAAAAGAACTGGAGGTCCTGGGAGAACGCAACAGAGTAACTCTCCTGTGGGTACCAGGACAGAAGGCAACGAAAAAGCGGATGAGTTAGCGAGACATGGATCATCCACACCATACTTCGGACCAGAACCTGCTCTTGAAGTGACCAAAACCACAGCACGAGGACAAACCAGGAAGTGGATCCGAAACAAACACGAGGAATACTGGGAAAAATGCAGTAGAATTAGACATGGAAAAGGCTTTATAAGGGGCCCATCCAAAAGAACGAAGGAATAACTACTAAGACAAAGTAGGAGAATACTTCGCATAACAGTAGCGTTGCTAACACGGCACGATAGCCTAAGAGGACACCTACACAAGATATGCTCATACAATGGGGACCCAAGTTGCAGATTGTGCGACGGGGGGGAAAAACAGCCTACCACATACTGTGTGAATGTGAAGCGTTAAATCACAAAAGACAGGCATTATTTGGGCAACCCAAAATGAGCAGACTTGTAGAAGGAACAAGACTAATGGGACGTTTGGTATAAAAGGCAATGGGAGATTAGGCACAAAAAGACCAAGAGGCTGCGCTGCCTCCGGTAGTGAAAAATGGCTCCCAGGAAGAAGAAGAAGAAGAAGATTGGGATAGAAACATTTAACATATTTTATGCGCGGTGTTCAGAAAATTGAAAAAACTTTAAATGATACAAAAGTATAGTGCATTTATTTGAGAAGATATGAAAATAAGTTACTAAGAAAAGTTGTACAAATGTAAAAGGTAGTTTCTAATACCAATTTTTGAAAAAATCAGCCTATTTTTATTTATTTGTTAACAGATTTATTTTAATATCAATTAACTAATTCCAAATTAACAATGCACAAGTGGTAAATTTATTTACTCAAACATGCCTTTAAACGAACAAGTAATTTATCAAAACCTTTTCTAACCTTATTTAAAGATATTGAAGCAACGACATCTCTAATCGCATCCTTTAATTGATCAGTAGTGACATTTATTAGAGGTGTGCGATAAATAATTTGTTTCAATCGGCCGCATAGGAAAAAGTCCATTAATGTTAAATCTGGACACCTAGGAGGCCACTAAACTGGTTTTTGTCTCCCAATTCAGTGGTCTGAAAATGTATGGTCTAACCATTGTCTAACCGTTGCCGCATAATGTGCTGGGCATTCATCTTGTTGAAAATAAAATGAACGACGGTAGTCTAATGGAAGATTGTCTAATTTATCGTCGACGAAACTTTTTAACATAGCTATGTTATTCGCATTACAAGTAGTGTCAAAAAAGTATGGCCCTATAATTCCGTAATAAGAAATGGCGCACCACACATTTATTTTGACACAGTACTGGCGCCTCCGTGGTATTCGAAAATGCGGATTAGAGTCACTCCAATATCGTGCATGTTGGGAAGCCACAACACCCCTGGTCGAAAAAGTTGAATTATCAGAAAACATTATGTTCCTATGAAATTCTTTTTCCATACTGCCAACCCACAAACATAAATTCAAACGTTTTGCTTCATCGCCGACTTTCAAAACATGATGTCTCAATGTAATACCAACAAAGTGCTTGCATCATTTTTATCGTATCCTTTTTTTTCTCTCGGTATTTGCAACAATGAATCAGTGCTAAAAAAATTTAAATATGTGCTTTTTTTCTTTTTAACTATGTTTAATATTTCTGAATATATAGGCTATACAAAAACGTATGAAAATGACGTTATTGGAATTTTTTTTTAATGATTTTCAGCATTTTAACAACCCAGATAATTTTACTAGGTAACTGGATATATTTTTATATTTAAAACATAAATGTAAAATTCTTAACTTTACTGTTTTATTCGTGTAGCAAAGTTAATCTTTCTTAAATTTGCAATATTTTAATAAAAAAAAACTCCAAAATATGCAAGAAAATTTTGTCCCCTTTACTATATATTTTTTTAAATTTTCGTACATATTTTCAGTGTAAAAAATTTCTTTTTAGTTTTTCCATGGTTTATTATTTTTTATAATTTAAAAATGCGTTTTATTTGTATGCTGTGTATTATCCTTTTTATAATAAAAATTCTTTATCATTTTTCACCCGTTTAAAATGATATAGGTTCAGTTGTATATATACCTAAATGCCATGGGTTAAATAAAAAATGTATAATCAGTTTACCTTAAATTATTTATATTTGTTCAACAAGATTAAATTTTTTAAATTTAAAATATTACCTTTTTACACAATTCTAAGAGAGTTTTTTTTGTCAAGGTTTTCTGATAGAAAGTTTATTAGTTAATAATGTGGTTCAAATGAAATAAAAAAAAGAAAAACTGTATAAAATATGCAAATTTAGGGACAATTGAATATTTTTAAAGACGGTAAAAAATACTTCCTTACTAACCTCAACCAACCATAACAGCTATTTGGGATCGATGGCAAAGTCATGTCTAAATTTGTTATAATTGAAGTAATAAAGTCAAGTAAAAATTTACAGTCCAGTGTTGAATCTTGCAATGGTAAAAATCAAGAAGTTTTGTAAAAAATATTAAAAAAAATTAGTAGTAAAACCGGCAAAAATGTTTTTTCTGATGCCATAACAGCCATTTGTGATCGATAGTATATCATATAGTCAAGTTGAAGAAGAGAGACAGACACATCAGGAGGACGGAAGTGAGGGAAATGCATATGAAAAATTTGTTTTATTAACTGCTTTATTACAAATATTTATTCAACCTGTAAATGTTGCCAGTAATGCGTCTATAGTCAGTTAACTGTCTTAAAAAAGATAAAATAAAGCTTTTTTTTTTATCTTGGGACAGTCCCCGCAGGCTGATGCCTTAGTACTAACGTACCGTGGGTGTCTTAAGTGTGGTGAAAGGGAGTTTGTTCACACGGGACTTAAATTTTTGAAGATTGGGAGGAGAAGGAAAAACTTCTGCGGGCAGCAGGTTCCACAGTCTTGACACTCTAGGGATGAAGGAACGAAGAAAGCGGGAAGTTCGGGTCTTCTCTAACTGAACTCTAAAAGGATGCATAAAAGTTGCACTACGTGTTGCTCTGTTGGGAGCCGCTAGAGAAGGAATTATACTGGCCAATTCCTCTGAGCAGAAGCCGTGAAAATACCTATAGAAGAGCGACAGATCCCCTACAGCTCGACGGTGGGCAAGAAGAGGAAGCCTTTCTGTGAGCGTTGGATCATTAATAAGACAAACGGCCCTTCTCTGAATGGAGTCCAGAATGCTAAGTGTTGTAGGGGACGCCATTCCCCAGACATGAGAACAATATTCTAAAGAGGGTCTGATTTGGGATACGTACAGAGTGTACAGATTGGAAGAAGAGAAATATTTTCTGGCTCAGAAGAGAAATCCAAGCTTTTTTGAAGCTGCCGAGGCTTTTTATGTAATGTGTTTGTGCCAGTTGAGGTTATTCTCAAAAGTAACGCCGACAAGATTAAACGTCTCTTTGTTCTGCAGAACTTGGCCGCTCATATGTAAGGGATGAGCATTGGCAGACTTTTTTCGCGACAGCGAACATGACTGTGTTTTCGAGGCATTAAACTGAACAAGATTTTTGGTGCCTGTGAAAAGATACCTGCATTGACCTGTGCTTGTTTTCTAAGTCAGAATTACATGGTGGCTTAAGAAATTAAATACTAGAATGGAGGGTACTATCGTCAGCACAACTATGACTGGGATTGATGGGAAGAGAGAAGATCGTTAATGTGTAGAAGAAACAGCGTGGGTGCTAATTTGGTAGAAGCTGGAGGAATGACCATCTACACTAACTGATATACGTCGATTAGAAAGGATTTGGATATGTCAAGAGCAACGATCTGGGATTCACCAAGAAACTCAAGGGACTTGTTCCAGTTTTGTGAGACAAAGAAAAAAAGATCAGCTGTGGATCTACTGTGGCGGAATCCATATTGTCTATCATGTAAGATCTTATGTTTTTCCAGATACTTTAAGATTTGGGAATTTATGAATTTTTCCATTACTTTGCAAACAACTGAAAGAAGAGATATAGGTCTATAGTTAGAAGGGAGAGTTTTGAATCCTTTTTTGGGGACAGGTTGCACACGCGCAGCTTTCCAACTCTTCGGGAAAATGCCCGTGTCGTAAGAGATTCGAAAGAGGCGAGTTAGGATGGGTGCATCTGGAGCACATTTTTTTAAGACGATTGCTGGTATGCCATCCAGCCCAGACGATTTTTTAGTATTAAGAAAAGAAAGAATACGCTTGATCTGTTTGACTTTAAAAATTATATCGGACATTTTATAAGAAACAGGGACAACTGTTGGAAGAGGAAGATTAATAGGAGGATCAAGCGTAGAAATGGCAGCAAATTGTTTGGCAAATAGTTCGGCTTTTCTTTTGGAGGTAGAGACAATTCCATCTTCAGAGATTAGGGGCGGAAAAGAATTTGTGCAAAAGTTTTGACTTATATTTTTGGCAAAGGACCAGAAAGCTTTACTGCCATTCGAGCAAGAGAGAACTTTATCTTTTATCCGATTGTTAAAACGGTCTTTTGCTTCTGAGATGGTCTGATTATACTGATTTCTTGCTTCAATGCTAGCCTGTCGATTTTCGGGATTGGGGTTTTGAAGAAACTTTTTGTGGGCTTAAATTTTTAAAAGTCTGGCTATGTCACAGGATTTAGAAAACCACGGTTTGTGATTTGAAGTTATGGGGTTCTTTTTAGTATGGGGAATATAGGCCTTGGGTAATTTGCAATCTTTAGTGTAAATGGCTTCAAATAGGCTGCCAGTACTCGATGATCAGTAGTTGGCTGAAGTTTAAAGATTTTTTTTATAGCCTTGGTGGATGGTAACGATTCACTTGATGCAGTTCAAAATCTTATTACCTGAAGTCTTTGTTAAATTAAGACGTTTTAGAAATTATTTAATTAATTGGGTTTCTCTTTCAAACTGTTGCATGGCAGTTATTTGTAGATAGATTTAAAAATAAAGTCTTATTATTTATAATGATATCCGTTCTATACGAGTATTTGAAAACCCTGCTTGAAACAAGGAATACTTTCAAAATGTCACAAACTTGTATGACTCCGTATCAAAACATTTACGCGCCCCAAAATCTTTCGTTGAAGATACAAACACATGGGACAGTTTAATTATTTATATTTTATGTGGTAAGTTTGAAAATACTACACGTGGTATGGGGAAAGTTTTAATTATGCAATTAAGTTACCTACAATGATTGATGTAAATAATTTTCTTAATCTAAAGCGCGAGGTTTTTAAGAAGTAAGAGGTAGTAAGTCACAATAAAAATTACGGAAAGTATAAAAAACCGTTTATTAGGCAGAAGTTATTTAGTGACAGGTACTTTGCTACCGAATATAATAAGTCGGAAAGTAAATATAAGTGTTTATTTATTTATTTATTTATTTATTCCTGGACAAAGGTACAGGTACGCAAGTACCCACTAGGGTATCCACATATTTACAATATTAAGCATTCCTAAAAAATATAATTGTAAACAGAGAAAAACTAATGCTAAAGTCTACAAATGTGGTATGTAGTATAACTTAAAAACCCACAAAAAAAAAAGAATATCAAAAGAAAACAGAAGGCAAAGTACAAAAATTACCTCTATGGATTTAAATATTTTTTAGCATAGCTTAAAATTTAAAGCAAAGACAATAAAAGGTGAAGGTAACAGTAAATGTAACAGTAAAATCGATTGTTACTAACTTTACGAGTACAATTAAATGTTTGGTTCTATCATAAATTACTAAAAGGTTACCAAGTATGTCCTTTAATAAATATATTTATAAACTTCCTTCTAATTTAGTATAAGCAGATACAAATTTTTATGTCTCAAAAGAAATTGATATTTTACTTGGGTCAGATATATTTTTGGCAAAACCAGGTCAGACTTGGTCCAAGCTGACCCATACTACGAGAAACAACATTTGGGTATGCCATAGCGGGTAATTTAAATTTTGTGACACCCTATAAACATTCAGTTAGCTGTTTAAATATTTTAGACGTCAATAATTCTCTTAATAATAAAATTGTTAAATTTTGGGAGATTGAAGAAGTAAACAATAAAAGAACAGATTCGGAAAAATATTGCGAACGTTATTATAAGGACTCTGCCACAAGAAATAAAACGGGCAGATTTATAGCGACTATTTTACTCGAGCGTTTTATATCGGCAAAATACCATAGCTTTCCACTGGCAAAACTTTTACCCGAATCAACCTTAATAGCTAGGGAGCTGGTGGCAATTTGGTTATATGATGTCATCGTCGTTGATACCAAGGCGTAATGTAGTCTACACCTATGTTAACTAGAAAAAATAAGTGGCGGGCTCAGGTGGCTCTGATTTTTTTTTATAAATAATTTCGAAATTGTAAAAAAAAACTGTCAAAAATTATATAATCGCTTCTGTCATCAATTTTATCTTAATAAATACATTTTATAAATAGTAAAATTAAAGCTGGCAGAAGTCAGGATGGTGAAACTTTTTATAAAAATAATTATTAAACTGTAAAAAAAATATTAGTGCTATATCATTTCATCGTCTTTTTAAGTTTATATTTATTTATTTTTTAAGATTTATTTTATGTTTAATAAAGTATTTGTGGCACACATCTACAACTCTGATTTTAGATGTAATATAAAAAACAAATATGGCATATATTTTATTTCTTTTAGTTTTATTTTTTACGTATAATTAAAAAAAAATATATTGTCATTTAATCTCATTATTTATACTTTTTATTAATTATTGTTTCACTTATTATCAGAATACATATTTATAACATAAACTAGTCATTGCTTTCTTCGTCATTTTTATCCAGAATTCTGTTGTTAATGTCTCCGTGTTAAATAAAATAATACGTTTATATTTGCTGGTACTGCAAATGGCGCACTTTAGTTCTTCCATTTTTTACGAAAAAAAATAAGAAGCTATTAAAATTTTCAAACACTGATAAGCACGTCTAATCATATAGATGGTCCAAACTGTATAAAACGCGCTACGTTGTTTGGAGCGTCTAACGTGTTTTAGAGCATTCTTTCTTTCTCTCTGTGACCTTTATTCCCAGTTTTAAACCACATATTTTTTCTAAATTATTTTTTATGCGAACACATATAATATAGACAAACAATATTAGGGAGTGTGTATTTGTACTTCCTTGCAGCTGTCCTCAGGTAGTAAAATACTTCTGTCTTCGAAAAGACAGTATCGATTTTTTCTGCCTTTTGCATTTTTATGCTTGTCATAACTAATAGAAATATTAGACTTAAAGGCAGAAACAATGTTATAATTTTTTATTTTTTTTCATTTTATCAACAATACTGATTATTAATGCAACATTGTAGTGGTAGAAGTTTTTTTTTATCTCTTATAATATAATTTTAATAATTATTCTAATCTGCCTGCCGATGAAGTAATTTATTTTTTTATATGTTATATTAATTAAAAAAGAATTAATTACTCCAAAACTCAGCGGGAAAAACTTCTGCCACAAGCCTTAATATTTTTTTTATCTTAAATACAATTTATTAAGACTATCGGCAGAAGCGATAATATCGTTTATGACACTTATTTTTATTAACATTTTTGCAAGCTCCTATTTAATATTGCAGCAATTAATAAACGGCAGAAATTGTTTAAAATGGTTATTTTACTTTGTACTCTAATATTATCAACCTCTGTCAGACGATAAAATCATATAAAAATTACTGCCACCAGCTCCCAAACTATAACAAAACCAAAATAAAAAAGCTACAGAGGCAAAATTTTCTCGCGCCGGGGCGCCAATCAATGTCAGTAACATTAAAAAAAATGACATCTTGCTTCATGCATTAAGAAAAAATGACCCATAATAAGATATTTGAAAATGTGCCTATAAATACTACGCGAAATTCCAAGAAGTGCATATGGGATTATTTTTTCAAATTTCTGAGGATCCGAAAATACCAAGTAGAAAAAGATTCTCCTGTAGAAATCCTAGCAAAAATTTTGGAGGACTACGCATTTAATATAAAAAAAGCAAACGGTAAGGATCATAAAAAATCTTCGTTGAAAACAATTTGAAATACCACCGCACAACTATTACAAGAAAAGTATCTCAAGAAGTATAGTGTAAAAATTAACCCGTTTACAGACATATGCTTTAAAAGTGCTCGCCTGGCAAGAAATACAAAAAGAAGTTTTGTGAATTCTAAGGCTTTTTCTACAGAAAAAATTATAAAAATGATAAAAAGTTATAGCGAGGAAAATCCTGACGTTCCTTCGAGCTAGCCTAGAGAGATAATGAGATGGTAAACAGCAAAGTACATTATTTTTAAAAAGAATTGTATATCATGGAAAATTTCACGGGCCGAATCAAATACAGCAGCATTTTCTCAAAGACAAGTCAAAGAATGCCTTAAACATGTTTCTGTGTTTTTTGCTGTTTTCCTTTTTCTATTTATCTGCCGTACTACAATGATTTATTGTTGGTTATTGTGGATCGTTAATGTGAAAATTTGCCAATCAGGCATGCTAAAATTCTAATATTGTAATAGATTTCATTTTGTTTAAGTTTTCAAATTCTATTTTATCTAAGCAATCTTAGTAATCTTGAGTTTTATTATATAGCGATGTGCATTGGTTTTGTCCTTTGTCAAAGCTAGCCAAAAAAATGTTTATTTACAACCATGCATGTAATAATGACATTTCACCTATCTTTGAAAGGTGGAAAGTTGACGTTTTTTGACTTCTACTTTTTCTACTTTCCACCCGGGTGGAAAGTGCTCAGTTTCCACCCGGTTAGAAAGTTGTTTTTTTTTGTAATTTTATTGAATATTGATATTTCAAAATGGTATAGTGACACACGAACATACGCATTTTAATAATAATAATAATATTCTCGAATTTCTGGTGGAGTAGCAGCAAACTCAAATTCCTAATCTGATAAATTTTTTTTGGATTTGCGAAATTAAAACAAATTACTATTCAAATTTAAAGCGTCTATGTTACACTGTATGTATTGACACTATGACAACCCGTTACCATGACAACGATACAAATTGCGAAGCACGGCCGCCTAATAAAATTATTAATTATTACCGGATCAATTTTCATAATTTCAATTTAAAATAATAGGAAATGAATAAAGTGGTTGTAAATAAAATAGTATACTAACCTCGGTGCAATGTTTCATTTCTGTCTCGAGAAGTATAGTTTTCAAGTGATAACTTATCACTTGAAAACGGTTGGAGATACATCACTAACCGAAAAGTTGTGTAACAATTAACAAATAAAGACAATAAAAGTCCAAGATTTTAGTGTTATTGAAACCATTACATTGTCTAACACTTTCAAAGAAACATACCACAAAATATTATTAAATAATACCACTAAGTACTGTGTTCTTTTCTTCCATATCTATTTCAAAATGTAAAAATTTCAGTTGTATTTTATTTAATTGTTGCAATTGTAAATGTATTGTAGTGTTGTAGTTGTGAAACAAATAAAGTTTAGTTTTTTAGCAATAAACCTGTATTCACATTTTTTTACATAAAATAATTCATTTTATTGCCAAAGTGGAAAATTTTGCTATTATTCTGCAATATCAAGATGCTGTATGGTCCGTGAGTAAATAAATAACTAGTTTTTAAGAGTAACATAATTAGTTTTTAAAATAAAATGAATTAAGGATTAATAGACAAGTTTATATATTTATGAAGTAATACAAAAACACCGTCATAAATTCCTAAAAAAAAAGTTATTTTTTTATGGCTTCCAGTATCTGATTTGGAGTTGGTTTATAGTTTATTTTTTAAGATTTTTTTAAAATAAACTAAATTTATTTTAACCACTTTATTTTTTTTGTATAAAAATCATATAAAAATTGATTTACTATGTATTATCTAAAAACCACAATATAGATAAAATGACCCTAAAGTGTTTTTGTTTCGTAACATTTAAAAATAGAATGAGGCAATTTTTCTTTTGAAAATAGCATTATTATTCATGAGATTTTTATCCGTTTTGATAGCTCGTTATTTTAGTTTTTTCCGAGTTTTAGACTGACAAACTAGATATTCTCTGCAAAACCAAAAAAACAAACTTTTTTCAGTTAATTAAATCATAAAAGTATTATAAATTACAATTTTAAATAATAAAATGTTTAAAGCATACATTTAAGTAAAAGACCTAACGATTTTAAAAATTGTACCTGCTCTCAAAAATAAAACTTTCTAAATGTTATAACATCCGGCGCTAAAAATGTGTTTTTGAATTATATCGTACACACACCTTAAAATTAAATACGTATGGGGAATCTGCCGATTAAAGAAACTTGGAGAAGAACAAACCGATCCTACCATACTATTTTGAGATGTTATCAGGCATATAATCCCCGAAGGCCAAGGACCCAGAGCTAGGGACGTTGAATGTGTTGTATCAGAACTTCATTACATTAAGACGATCATAAACCCCATTTTTTAACAAAATAACGCAAAACTGCATAAAGCCAGAGTAACCGTACACTTCATGGATCAATGCTTCATTAACCGCTTACCATGTGTGCCATGGTAAGAAAGTTACATTAAACACTTAATTATTTGTTAGATATTGTCTGTGATACACATAAGTATAAAATTAATAAAATTTATTGTATATAAATAGGTGATTACTTTATCTTGTATATTCCACAGTATATTGTAAATTTTAACAGTTATGTCAAATACCAAGTCTTTACTCGTCAAGTAGAAAAATCTTTTTGCGGCTTGTAATGTAAACAACTTATTCCACTAAATAGGCTACGTTGCGTGTGTGCTTTCTAAGAAATCATCTTCTGAAAGTCGTCTTAAACCATAATTCCGCGTGAGATCGTGGGTAATGGTGTTGATATAATTTGAAATGTAGGAAAATTTCTTGTTACTTTCTTTGAAAATTCCCCTTTATTTTTTTTTCTAATACCTTTTAGCAAAAACACTTTTCGTTTCCTGACGGGTTAAGGTTTTTACTTTAAAAATAACAATTTTAATAATAAACTTCTTTTCGTGTTATTATAACTGGGTAAATATTTTATAAATGGTAAATAAATCTTAAGTTATTTAAAAAGACCCTTTCCCTAAAGCAGACATATTCCGGTATACGGCGAGGGGCTAAAATATGGGACAAATTAATTTACAAATTAGGTATTGGGTTTTAAAAAAACATTCTCGCACATATCTATCATATTTTTCTCTTACTCATGCACTACAGAGAAAATACAGCGTGCGTCAAAAAGTAGATTTTCATATTTAAGGGCATTTTTTTAAGGAACACCATTTTTTAAAATCAATTCTTAAATTATGTGTCAAATTCTAAATACTAATAAATTAATAAATAATAAAAGTAAAAATTTTGCACTAAAATAAAACTTAAAGAATAAAAAGTTTTAGCATTTTATTGTTTATTTAATGTTTTGTTTTAATTATTTAATTGGGTGTTGAAAATGTCCACCATTAACTTCTTGACAATGGGCTTATCTGCCTTAAGACCCTTCCCAAACATTACTAAGATACTTTAATTAATTTGCCTTATTTCGTATCTAATTTTAAATTTTAATTCATTTAAATAGCGTGGTTTTTCCCTTTACAAAATCCAGCCAGCGGTGTAAGATCTCGAGATCTTGCAGGCTTGGTCTTGTAGGTGCCCTCCTACCAATCCACTGTCCGGAAAATACTGCAATCAAATATTTACGTACTTGTCCAGCAAAATGGTACGGAGCGCCATCCTGTTGCAATTTAATCGATCTCTCTGGCATATTAGGCTGATTTGAATTTGGAAAAGAAGCTGCGAGAGTGGGAAGTAAGTCATTTCGAAAAAATGCCAAATATCGGTTTCCTGTAAGATTTTGATCTAAAAAAGGTCCAATAAATATATAAATATTTAAAATCCCTGCCCAAACATTTACTTTTTCTGGATGTTGGGTATAACTTTCTTTTATCCAATAAGGATAATTTGTGCTCCGATACCCAAAATTTATATGTTTATTTACCGTACCATTTATAATCCGAGAGCTGGTGAACAACTTTGAGTAGGTTCTTGAGGCTTTTTAAAATTTGTGTAATTTACCTTGAGAAACCCTTAAAATTAAAGTCAAACTCTGGCTGAGGGTTGCGGCCTTCTACCTACCCTTGGATTTTTTTTAATTGAAGGGTCGGTAGGGGCCTGCTTTCCTTCGGCCAGACCTTAACTTTTATGTTTAGGGGTCCTTTAGGGACAATTATACAAATTTTCGAAGTACCTTCAGAACATACTCAAAATTGTTTACCAGCTCTTCTACTAATAATGAAAACGTGGCCTTATCACCAAACAGTATCTGACGATAAAATAATGCATTTAAGTTGCACATTTCCATCATAGTTTCACAAAAGTCTAGTCTGCGATTAGGATTATCTTGTACGGATGATACTTTTCTTTCTTCAATACACGCAAAGTTGTTCATTGGCTAACATCATTATTTAAAATTACTTCAAAAGAAGCACAATGGGGATTATTCTTAACATCTAACAAAATGTTTCATCTTGTATTTTCGTTAATATTTAAACGACTTGGCCGTAAACGATCTTTGACTGTCCCTGTTTCTCTTAATTTTCTTTTAATTTTACTTACTTCTTGTAATGGGCCTTTCTGGATACTTTGCGTTAAACAAATTACTATCTTCTTTTTAGGTTCTTGTTTTGTCTCCATTTACAATAAAAATTAAAATTTCAATTTGTTTGGTTTCATTTAAATACCATATTTACTTTAATTACTGACACAAGTCATATTGATAATTCACTTACAAAATTTCCTTGTTTTACCCCTTAAGGTATGTATCTTAAATTGGATTGTGTTTTTTTTCCTTTGCTACGAAAGAGTTACTTTAGGTATAGGATATGCTACACTAATCATGTGTAGAATTTCACATAATTCGAAAATGAAATTAAAAAAATTAGTGTTGGTACTCTAAAACAGCATAACGAGACCACAATCAATATTTTATCTGATCTAATCTAGGGTTTTTGGGTAAAAGGGAATTTTTAATTGATAAAGCCACTTAGTACGAGGCATCTCGAAATATTCCTTAATTCACACACCAGTTTTGGCACTTTAAAACAGCATGAAGGGACCACAATAAATATATTAAGGTTGTATTGAAAGAGGACCAATGTGCCCAACTTTATTTAAAAATTATCCAGTCTGATCAAAACTAAGGTATTTGGGTACAAGGGAACTTTTAATTAATAAAGCCACTTAGTACGAGGCATCTCTAAATATCTCTTAATAAACAGAGGAGTCTTGACACAGCATGAAGGGAACACAGTAAATATACTAAGGTTTTAGTAAAAAACAACCAATGTGCCTAACTGTATATAACAATAAAATAATCTAATCTTATCTAATTTTTAATTAACAAAGTCACTTAGTACAAGGCGTCTTGAAATATCCCTTATTTTTTTTTAGTTACCCAGTATCGCATTTTATGGTCTATAAGTGATAAGTGATAAGGAAGCTAAACTTACCTTATTTAAATGGAGTACTCCGTACTTCGTTAAGCTCACGATAACTTTCAACTCGACTTTCAATTTGTTATTGGCTAATCTTAAGTTAAAATCGAATAAATTATTCCTGAACAATTAGTAGGTACAAATAAAATAATAAAATTATAAATAAAACATGAAACAGGTAAGTGTACTTTTAGTTTTATTTCGAAAACGGTAAGTCAGAAGAAAAGTCCAAGAAGAGTATATATATATATATTTTAATATATATATATATATATATATATATATATATATATATATATATATATATATATATATATATATATATATATATATATATATATATATATATATATATATATATATATATATATATATATATATATTTTAAATATTTTTATAGTTTTTTCCGTAAAATTTTCATATCCCGCTTACCAGGTGTTTTGAAAATAATTTTCAGGGTCGAAAAAGTGTGACGTCAGATGGTGCATTTTTTTAAATGGAACACTGTGATTTTTTTATATATTTAGGCCAAGTCAACTATCTTCCTCTAAAATTTGTCAACATCGGTTTAAATAATTTCAGAGAAAAAAATAAAATATTAAAAAAATGTTTGCACCAGTATTTAAAAATGAATTACCCATAGGCTTGATTAATAGAATTAAACAAGGAACTTTTTAAAGTAGGGTTATCAGCTTATGTCATGTTTGTTAATGGCGAATTTTGGGGTGTCCAAATTAGTGTCAAACTCTTCAAATTTGAAAGCACTATATTTTTCTTATTTAAATAACCCTGTATTTTTAGTTAGATGTAGAATTAAAAAACAAACATTTTTCTAATTATAACCTATCGAAATTCCTAACACATTGTTATTCGTTGAAAACTATTTTGCTGATTTTAATAGTAATACCATTGAATAAAATAATAGGTGGCTATAAAACAATTTATTGACATTGGAGTTTATTTAACTTACAAAATATTAGTTTGACATATTATAAAAATCGATAAATAATTTAATTTATTAACTGAAATAAAATTAATTAAAAAAACCTTTAAATGTTAAATAAACCTAATTTTAATTTTTAATACTTTCGGCTAACATTTTGTAACTTCAACCAATTTCTAGGTAATAATTAACGTTATTAGGAAACTCTAATGTCAATAAATTGTTTTTCATAGCCACCTATCATTTTTATTCAATGGTATTACTATTAAAATACATGAAAAAATGAGTTTTCAACGAATAACTTTTAATGTGTTCGGAATTTCGATAGGGTTATAATTAGAAAATGTTTTTTTTTTAATTCTACATCTAACGACCTAAAAAAATACGGGGTCGTATTTAAAAAAGAAAAATAAAGTGCTTTCAAATTTGAAGAGTTTGACACAAAATTTTTTGGACACCCTGTACAGTTCGAATTAACCAAACATGACATAAGCGACTGATATAACCCTTTAAGTTCCTTGTTTAATTTATTAATCAACCCCTATGGGTATTTTTATTCATTTTTAAATACAATGGTGCAAAACAGTTTTTTTTAAATTTTATTTTTTTTTCTCTGAAATTATTGAGCCGATGTTGACAAAATTTTGAGGAAGATAGTTGACTATAAGAATACCTAATCATATAAAAAAATATACAGTGTTCCATTTAAAAAAAGCACCATCGTGACGTCACCGCGACACCCGTATAACCAAAATTATTTTTCTGAAATGCACCGTAGGTTAAAGGTAACGTCTGCAAGATATGAAAATTTTACAGAGAATAATAAAAGAGCTACATAAGAAGGAGGTAGCTGCAGGACCCTGTATATATATATATATATATATATATATATATATATATATATATATATATATATATATATATATATATATATATATATATATATTTATATATATATATATATATATATATATATATATATATATATATATATATATATATATATATATATATATATATATTTTATATATATATATATATATATATATATATATATATATATATATATATATATTTATTTTGTATTCTTATTACATTATTTTTAATAAAATATATTTTATCGAAATATATTAACAAAATAATAAATTAGAGTACCTTTTAAAGGGTTCGCCGAATTCTCATAAGCGAACATACCTATATTTTGATGTCATCGGATATAACTTAGTGATGAAGGTTATTGACTTACTAAAGAAAATCAAGTGTCCTAGAGTTAATTAAACACTCCAATTATTAAGACTTTGCTATGTCTTTTAAATCAAATAAACTAGCTTTTTGACGTATTTCTGTATCTCACCAAAAGCCTTATATAGTTTCGATGACCTTAATTTGTAATATTGTTTTAAAATGAAAGAAAATCTAATTGGCTGGCAAAATCAAACCCAATAGACTAAAACAAAAATACAGCATCTTGAAATTTTAGTAAAATATCAGTTCCGATTGAAACTCATTAAAATAAAACAATATTTTTTGCCAGATTTTTTTTTTTTAATATAAAAAAAGGATGCGGTTATGGTTACGACGGCATATTTTATACAAAAAAGTATATTGTAATGATCAAGGTATCCTACAGTGTTATAATAATAAAATAAATATTGTATGTATAAAGGGTCCAGTCCAAAATCACGTTATTTTAAAATTCTTTTAGAAATCCAGTAATAAATATTTTAAAAATATATATCTACAAATGTAAAGATAGTTAACATATTTTAAAAAGGCCCAAGCATACTTACGGGAAAAATGTAAACATTAAAAAAAAATGCGATGTACTGTATTCATACATAATACGTTTTTGTTTTTGTATTTAGCAAGCACACTAGTGATGTGTCGGTCGCGAACGAGTCGTTCAATTCGAACGACTCTTTTCAAAGAGTCGCGAACGAGCTGCTTCTATCAATCGAACGAAAAGTTCATCGTTCGTCTCAAATTCTCACCCAGTAATACCACTAGTTATTTAACTTATCATGCGCCTACTATTTTTAGACAACAGATTCGCGCGAATCTTTCATTCGACCGTATTGACCGCATGCTATATTAGCTATCCATGTCGAACGAGAGATTCGAAAGCTCCCTCCCTAACGCCTCACGCCATAAAATGAAGTGTAAGTTTGCGTACACTCTTTTGCAAGTAATCGTTCAATCGAACGACTCCCAAAGATAAGCTGAACGAGAAGATCAAACTCTTTTCAAGTGAACGAATGACCCATCACTGCTTTAGTGCTTACACACACATAGGTTCTCTTTTACTGCCACCTTAATATATGTATTGAGGTTTCTTAATGCTGTGTCAGAGTACCAAGTCTGTTTAATTTGATTTTAAAAACATGACACGGAATTTTGTACCTTGTCAGTCATGGCTTGTCCTCATGGAGTCTTAAAATATTGAGCCTACAAAGCGTCTTAAATTGTTACCACACTTACTCAAATATTTCTTTTTATGACAGAACTTGCTCAGATTCTCTTGTGTCATGCTTATTATTTTCCTGTGCCTATCTAGCCCAGTGCAGCCAGATTGTGAGAAAAAAGTGCTCCCTCCACACAACACGCTAGCGACGCGACGCCCACAATATGATCGGGACACCGAAAGGAGCCGAGTGTTTCCTAAGTTTTTTCTCCTACCACGCGACGCGGAGAGATAACGCACATAACGCTTGCCTACGACCTTGGTAGGAGAAAACTTCTCCTAAATTTGGAGGGAGACTTTGGCATCGCTCGCCTCCTTTCGGTGTCCCGATCAAGGTGAACTGGAGGAAGTACTTTTTTTCCACAATTTGGCTGCACTAATCTAGCCTACAATGTCCTGTTAGTTAATCTACCACTTTTCTTTTTGCCTTGCGGCTGTGGTTTAGCTGATCTTTTGTTAAAAACATTTAATGAAATTTTTCGATTGGAGTTGCCCTGCGTAATTTTTGGTCTTGCTTTTGAAAGATTATTTTTTACATGGCCTTTATGGCCTGAGACTCAGGCTTAGGCAGCTTGTTGTATAGTCTAATTTCCTTTAGGCAATATACACTGTAGTCCATTAAGGTTGCAACAAATTAAAACTTTTTTATTTGGCGCCAAAAATATATTTACTCGGGTATTAATTGGCGATTTATGATCTTAACTTATAACACGCGAGCCCAGCGAGCGCGTTAAGGGTTGATATCATTAATCGCCTTTAATAATAACCTTGTTAATTAAACAGCCAATAATGGGTAGTAATGAAATAATTTTTAGTGGAAAAAACAAAAAATTATTATATAGATACAGTATGTCGCATAACTGATAATTTTTTATATTTTTCTTTAAAATTTAGTAAATAAGTAAAACTTCTTTCTATATTTTAACTCCTAGCCTCAACTTTTAACATGTTATATGACATTTTTTAAATTTGCCGTCATAACTGTAGCAACAAGTGTTCAAATGTCTTTTTAAATATCTCAATAACACAAAACTTTTTATTTGTTTAAACTTTTTGACTAGCTTATATACGTTATTATGTTTTTTTAAAATATGTTGAAACTAATTATTTTTCTTATTTACCTTTATTTTTAATAATAAACATAGATTATAACTAAATAATAAGAAAATTTGACAATAATCAAATTCTTACGAAAAAACAAGATTAATGATGCTATTAATAAAAACTAATAATTAAAAAAAAACAAAAACAATGGGTTTTAAAATGGCATATTAATTCAAATACAATAAATTAATGCCGTTTTTAAATAAATATTCTAGAACTTCTTTATCCTCTATACAATATCTTAAACAATTATAAAATAATTAACACAAAAAATATTTAGCAAAACATTTAAAGGCTAATCTAATATACAACTTCGAATGACGTTTGTATTAAAAGCGTTATTTAAATATCTGCCTGAATGTAGTGAACAATGATTTAGTGGTGACACTAAAAGAATTTCGAACTTTCATTGTCTTTATTTTGATACTTATACAACGTTTCGGGCAGTTCTATCTCTGTCCGTTTTCAGGTGTAAACTTAGTTAATTTCTAAAGTACTGACCACCGATCACTTATTTGTGACAGGGTTGGGTGCGGTCAAGTTTGAGGTTGTTCACTCAGGACGCCAGCTTTAGTGCGCTTTAACGATCCCATATGTAAAAGGAACGTCTAAAAAATTGGACGAATAGCCAATCAGTATTGGATAGTATAGTATATGGTATGCACATCTGGCAAACCAATTTCTTAGGTGCAGAGATTTTCAGTGCGATAAAAGGAGATGTCAATTTAATAACCAAAGGCTTGAGCGAAATAAAGACTAACAGAAAACACTATCTTTTTGATTCCCTTTCTACCGGCCCTATAAGAAGAGGGGAGTTCTCCGGGCATATCATTGGGCGGACAGGGATAGGTACTCGGCAGCAGTGTTGCCGATCCGTGGGGGAATGCCCCAAACCGTTGGGAACATCTTTATTTTATTTCTCTTAAGAGCATTATTATTTTTGGTTGTTAAATTTAGATTCAAAATAAAATTTTACTTAAATTATCGCGCTATTACAGAGAATGGAAAATGAGTAGAGAGTTTTTAAATTACTAATGGGAAATATGGGAAATTTTAGTTCTGCATGTCGGGATGTGAGCTGAACGATGACGGCAGTATTAAAAATAAGATAAAAAGTGCTATAAAAAAAACCTCTAAACATTTTTAAAAATTAATAAAATTAATAGTAATCCTAATAATAAAGAAATGACTCTAGGAATAAACTCAAAAGCATTATCATTTTAATAAATGCTCGAAGACATCCGTCCTAAGATTCGACAATACCTCCAAAGTAATGGAGCTAGTAATGTGAAGTTAACAAGAGAAATCAAATCCGGTGACCTTGCAGGTCATGGTATGGTACCTCTGCCACAAATAAGCCCTTCAGGAAAAGTCCTAGTCTAGTCCTAGTTTTATAAAATTCATGATTTTTAAAACATTTCTAAAATTGCTAATAAATATTTTACGGAATGGCAACGCTGTCGAAAATAACTAGACGCTTGTACTGAATCACGCACAGTGGGGCAATTCTACAGTAATGTTGGAAATTGGGAAAATAATAAAACTTTTAATTTGGGATTTTTATTGTATTGTTGGTACCAAATAAAACCTTTTAATTGAGCAGCCTTATTTTTAGCCATATAAGTGCATTGGTTTTCACATAAAGCCTGGTTATAATTGCTATGTCAAAAAAACCCTTGGCTTATTAACTTGGCCTTAAACTTTTAATTTATCTTACAAATTATTGTTGCTTTCAGTACACAATTGGGAAAATATAATAAATCAAAAACTGGCACAAGAGGTTTTTAAAAATTCCCCTAATTTTTTTTACATCGACCAGAAAATATATTTATTTTTAATTGCTTTTGCAAATAGCCGGTATATGCCAGAAAAATACCATTTGGCATGTTTTTAGAAATATACTGTCTTATTTACCACGTTGCGTCGTCGGATCTTGCCTAAACTTGCTTACTCATTATTTTTAGAGTTAATACCTTTGCTAGCTTTAATACTTTTGTTAATGCCCTTGTTGACGTTTTAACCCCATTAGTCGTTGCTTCTGTTTGTTATTTGATTATCCTTTTTAAAAGTAAGCTACTGTTAAACTAGGATAGGAAAATAGAGTAAAACAATTTAAAAAATGCCAAATTTGTTTAAAAACAACCAAAAGGTTGTTGCCAAATTGTAAATACCTTTAATTTATCTTTAATGCTTTTTTTAGTATAGGTCTACTCTTTGTTTCATAAGTCTTCAAGTGTAAAAACTAATTTAATAGTTTATTAAATATTTTTTTTATCTTAATTTAATTTATTAAAAATATTGTTTACATTTGGCAAAACTGCCATGTGGCAACAGTTCTCAAACTGTTAATACATGGCCCGGAAATAGTCAAGCTTGTTATTGTAACAACTGGTATGCTGCCAGAAGGCTAACAATAAATACTTACGCGCATACAAAGAATCTTTTTTAAGAAAATTTTAAAGGACGGCTACCAATAGAGATATTCTCAATAATTTGTGAATTAATTCAGACTCTGATTTTACATATAAGGCCAACACTTAACAACGATCTGGATCGTTTAGAAACAATCTCTTTAGAAGTGAAAGAACATATATTTATATTATGAATTTACAATTTACAATTCTCTATTTAGCAAGAGTTACATAATATGTATGTACACATTTAAATGACATTAGAAGCAATACTCTAGGACCAGTAGAAACGAAGATATTTATGAAGGTCCGGCCTACCCTACACTCGCCCCACTGTGCGCCGACGTCTGTCGTCGTATTGGAAATGGATAAGGAGAAATTTTTGTCGTTCCCTTATCAATCTGCGGCCGTACCATATCTATCCTCTCTATTGCATTCAAATTGTCAACTAATTTCTTGGCTTGCCAGACAGTAGCTTTAGGAATTAAATTAGTTTACACTTGAAAACGGACCGACATAGAACTGCCGAAACGTTGTGTGATGATTAAAATTGGGATAATGGAGGTTTAAGTGTCACCGAGGTAATAAAATATTGGCGAAAAGCCGGTAAATTGTGTGCAGGGAAATCATTTATTAAAACCAAACATTCTGATTTTCAGTTGCAATACCATATCAAAGCAGGTAAAATGCTGTTTTGTAATAATACAAAAAATATTCTGCTAAAAATTTTTACCCAAATAATAGTTTCTAGTTTATACACTTTAAAAATTAATTTTGACTTTTTGACTTCTAAATCAGCAGTTTAGTTATTTGGTCCTCTATTTAAAAAATGTACATTTGTCGGTAAAACAAATGTTTTATTTTTAATTATTTGTTTATATATTTTTTTAAACATTAAAGTAAAATGTCTGCCAACCTATTTTATTTTTATCTTTAAACCCTAATATATAAATTTTACGTATTTTGTGGTAGTTTTCCTATTATTACCTTTTACGTGCAATAAAATATCGAAATCACTCTTATTTCCTACGTCTTTTCTTGGATTTTTCCGTTTATTCGTGGATTCATTAATTTTAATTTTATTATAGTCTTATCCATGGTCGATTAAGCTGATATTGACTTGATGGAAAAATAAGCGGCAAACATACCCGAAATCCCCTGATAAATATTTTCTTAGTAATATTATTTATTTAGGGTTATTTTTTCCTAATTTGTGCAACTCAATATCAATCAGTTCGATTTTCTGTAATACAACAGTGACATGGTAAAAAGGTCACTGTAAAAACTGCTGGTCCTTTTATTTATACCTATTATAATAGGGTTAGTAGTTATTTTACCTTTAAAAAATAATTCTAAAAGTTCAGTTTTAATTAAAACCGCTAATAGTCCGGGAGGCTACCGCAAAAACCAAGCCAATAAGAGATACGCATAAAACATTTTTTTTATATATTACTAGGAACAATAGACAATTCAAAGCCGCACTGCTGCCTCAGCTCAGCGGGTTTAAATTGCATTTATTTACCTTAAAAAAATCGTGTAAAATCGTTTTTTTTTTTAATATAACTCGAAAACTATTGATTTTAGAAAAAAAATTATAAAATCATATTTTTAAATAAATAAATAAATAAATAAATCTTTAGTCAAAGAAAACAAATAGCTTACAAACAAAAATTTACAAAAAAAATATAATATTCTTTTGCCACCTTTGAAATGGCGAAGTTCATCGCATACTTTTGTATGGGTTGATCTTCCACTTAACCTGATGATTGAGCAAACTGATAGACCCGGGAAAAAATTATAGTAATTGAAAGAAAAGAAAAAAAAATTACATGCATGCAGGTACATCAGTAAACTCAACAAAAAAAATTTAGCATCAAAAAATTTTTTTATAGTTTATTTAGCATTAAACTTTTAAAACATTTCTCTTATTAGGCTATCTACTTTTTCTAGGCTTAAAGCGATTATTATTTAAATTATGGTATTTACCCATTTATTTACTACTTTAAAATATAATTAAATTTAAGGTAATTAATTTAACTAAAAAAAAAATTAATAAATAAACCATAAAAAATATTATGTTAAAAAATGATTAAAGTTTTCTTAAGATTATTCTGAACAAGTAACTGTCTTTATAAATTTTGATTATTATTATTTAAATCAATAATAAAATTATTTAAACGATGAGCTATACACATACTAGCATAGAAGATAGAGAAATGTAAAGCGTCCTGCCAAGTATATAACATCCAGATAGAGAAGGCATTTTTTTTAAATAAATTAAGTTTAAATTTTATTTTAGTTAATGTTTTAAGGGGATCGGAATGGGTACAATTATTGGACCAAAAAAAATTTAATAAAATATCCGTGCCACCAGGTTATACCCCATTGCCTCGACGCACATGTGTACTAGTTTGTTTTATTTCATGAATAGAAAATTTTGGATTAAGTTTTAAATGGATCGGAGTGGTATACTTACTTGTACCATAAAATATTTGTACAAGTAAGTTAGAATTAGCGAAATTTTTAATGGTCAAAATTACTTTTTTGCTTATATCTCCTTTATTACCTATTTTATTAAAAATATGTATATAACCTTTTTTATAGAACTTATAAAGGGCATGTTTTTTACTTTTTTTTAAACTCTTTTAGTTTGTGAGATATTTGCGTTTTTTTTAAATCAAAATCGTTAATATTTTAAAACCTAAAAGGGCTACAAAAAATTCATAAAAAAACTGACTGTAGTTTTATTACACCATCAATTTTGATTATATATCTTTTTTTCCTAAAATTAATAGTATTCGGGATATAGCAAAAAACCGATTTTTCACGATTTTTTTTAAGGTAAAACAAAATGCAATTTGAACCCGCTAATTTGAGGCAGCTGGACGGCTTTAAATTAACTATAATTCATAGTAATATAAAAAAATGTTTTATGCGTATCTTTAATTGGCTTGGTTTTTTGCGGTGGCCTCCCGGACTATAAGTTTAATCCTTTTCCAATTTGCTTAAAATTTTCTATGTCCTGCCCCAAGGTGCAACACCTTGTAAGGCTAGAAAATGTATTTTGTATCTATAATTTGATACATTCTCTCAACAAGGTAAAATTGTACGAACTACACCAATGCTCTGTCGGTTAATTTAAAATTCTCCCCAAATTTATTAAATCGTTTCATTTAACAGCGCACAAAATTTGATCATTTTAAATCCATTTAAATTACATGGCCCTTTTTCTGGTAATTGAATAAAATGTTAAAAAAACATTTTTAAAAAGATTAATTTGACACGTTTTAAAGTAAACTTTCCAATTCTTTGCTTCGTGGTAATTTGTTTGAGGTGTACCCTTCTTAGTATTTTTTGCGAGAACTTGTCATGTATCCCAATCAATGAGAATCCATAATATAATACTTACGAATGTCGTATAAATTTCTATACATAGAAACTCTTTAAAATATACAAATCACAAAAACTTTCTTTAGTCTAGGAGGAACCGGCGCATGTGTACCGAAAACTATTCCACCTCTATTTTTTTACACCTTACCTTTACCTTTTAAAACGCTTAATTAATTTTTAAAAATATTTACAATACATCATATCTACATTTCGCAATTAATATATATTTACAATATGAACATATAAAAGTATTTTATGTACACAGGAGCGCTTTCGATTGCCTTTTCGGGCCTTGAAGGCGGAAACAACAACCGGGAAAGGTTGGAGCTGGTGGAGACCCTAGGTAGAGGGGATGTATTGGCTATGGAAATTTTAGCACTTGCCGATTAGTGATCTTAAAAATGCTAGAGGCCAGTCTTTTTACTAGGTTTAGTTTGAATTTAGTTGGTTAGGATGAGGTTTTTTTTTTGATACTGAGCTTGTTTTAAGTCAGGTACAACGTAGCAAGCATACATAGTATGCATAATAAACCAAGCTTAGTCTGTTCGTCGGTCTGGCATTTACATTCGTTCTCAATTACTCATTTTTCTTCGTATTTTGGTCCCATTTATTCTCTCATTCACTCTTCACCATTTACTCTCATTTATTCTTGGTTAATTAGTTAATAATTGCTGAAAAATCTGCATAATATTTGTTAAATTACTCTAAATATGTATATTGGTATAGCCATATGATATTTAAATTTATTTTGGACCGATCACGTCCCCTTTCACCTTAGATTAGATTCAAGGTGAGAGTTTTGGCTATTGTGTTTAGTGTTGTTGTTATTTCTTATAATGTTTTTTATGCAGGTTTTTTTTGTTTTTGAAGGTTTTAGAGGTATAATGGATATGTTTATTGGGTTTTTGGGTTATTGACTGGGAAAAGATGGAATTATTCGTTATCCCCGTAAAAGAATGGCAATCTTGAGTATAATGGCTTGTGAGTAATGTCATGGTGATGTCTTAGCCGCGTCAAGTCTTGCGTTAAGATAGATTTTGATTGATTTGAGAATTTGTCTCCAGGGAATAAGTATTCATTTATCCTTGGCGTGCAGCGTTGCGGCATCTATCCTTGTATGACGCCCGATGACTTACACAACGCAGACTTTTTTGGTATCTCTGCAGTTTAGAAATTTGGTGTTCGAAATGCTGCACCATACCGGAGCTGTATGTTTTAGTCGGTCTAATAATTTATTTGTGATTGTCACGAGGAGAAAGCGAATTTGGGCAACATTGCATAGAGATTATGCATTACTGCATAAGCACCTACGCAATAGGTGGGATATAGGTTGTTGAAAGGATAGGCGATCATCAATGATGACGCCTAGGTATTTAAGGGTTTTTTGCGGGTGGATATAGGTATTATTTATTTTAATCGGAATGTTTATTTTATTATTTGTAAATTTTTTAGTAATAATCATCTTTTTTTATACGTTTCTTTTTAAATTGCCCTACTGATAAAATGAATGTTGCCATGGCGCCACCTGGTGCCATATTCTTTAAACCGAAATTGTTTGAATAATTGCAAGAAATTGTAATTTTTTAACCGGACAAATTTTTTTCGTATTTTTTATAAAAATGCAAATAAAAGAGGTCCTATGACTTTTGATAAAGTTAATATTTTTAGAGATATAAATTGTTAAAAGTTTGAAAAATCTCAAATTTGGGTACCTTTGACCCGTGAAAAATATATATTCAAAAAAATATATATATTATTTTTTTATTCTTTACCAATAGTTAATAATATCCTTAATTGAGATTTGAAAAAATTTTATTGTTTATACAGGTTTTTTGATTGTTTATTACGCGCGCTTACAAGTAAAATAAGGCTCCAATAACTTTTGTAAAATTGATTTCAGGAAAAAAAACCTATAAAAACAAATTGTAGATAATTAAATTATTAATAACATTGCGCTGTGATAAAACATCGTTTAAGTATGTTCTCATTGGGATTAAGAGCCTTGAATTTCTGTAGTGGATCTCTTCAGTCAGGTCCTAATTGTATATACAGGGTTTCCGTTAAAAAATATCATATTGGTTTAAACTAATGTACTAGGTATAGGAAATATATTATATATATATATATATATATATATATATATATATATATATATTTATATATATATATATATATATATATATATATATATATATATATATATATATATATATATATATATATATATATATATATATATATATATATATATATATATATATATATAGAATTTATAAAGGATTCATAAAAATAATTAGGTGGAATAGTTTTCGGTACTCATGTGCCGATTCCTCCTAGACTACTTATCCTGTAAATATAAATACGACAATATTACAAGTAAGCAAATACTAACTTAAGCTCTAGTTAAGCTATTACCTTCAAATTTAATTTATTTTCTTATTTACTCGTTTAAAAAAATTAAGTTTAAATGGTACTTGCAACTTTAAAATGATAAATAAGTTAAAAAATTCCAAGGTTAAACTATAGAAGCCATTATTGTATATTATACCAAGGTTGCAAAAATGTATAAAATGTCAACAACATTTCAATAACAACTTATATATTTATTTATTATCATTTTAAACAACCTTTATTTTCCAGATTTTCAGTGTATCCTTTTTTTATTTTGGGATCTAGGATTGTTCGAATATTCGAATTTTCGAATTATTTGAGGCGAAACGAATACGAATTATTCGATTCCAATCTCAAATCAAATATTTGAATAATTTGAGTTACTCGAATAGTTTGAACTAATCAAATAATTCGAACTATTTAAATAAACCGAATAGTTTGAACTATTTAAATATTTCGGATAGTTGAAATTATTCGAAAAATTCGAATAATTTAAACTATTTGAATGATTCGAACTATTTGAATGATTCGAATTTTTTGAACAATTGGAATACCCGAATAGTTCGAACATCTGAATACCTAAAATATTTTAATATAAATTTAACTGTTAGGTTTGATGTAAAAAAAGGGAAAAAAATCTTTTTCATATCTTCAGTATCAATTTTATTATATTATTGAAATCAACAATTATCAATTACAGAAAAAAATGTTAGTTACCTATAGTTTAGGATAAATTTTTCCTTAAAAAAAATTAAATGAGAAACAGTTCTTCTTTCTTTTCTTAATAATAAAAAATCGTCTGGGCTGGATGGCATACCAGCAATCGTCTTAAAAAATGTGCTCCCGAGCTTGCACCCATCCTAACTCGCCTCTTCCGAATCTCTTACGACACGGGCATTTTCCCGGAGAGTTGGAAAGCTGCATGTGCAACCGGTCCCCAAAAAAGGATCCAAAACTCTCCCTTTTAACAATAGACCTATATCTCTTCTTTCTGTTGTTTGCAAAGTAATGGAAAAGTTCATTAATCCACAGATCTTAAAGTATCTGGAAAAACATAAGATCTTACATGATAGACAGTTTGGATTTCGTCACAGTAGATCCACAGCTGATCTTATTTCCTTTGTCTCACACAACTGGACAAGTCCCTTGAGTTTCTTGGTGAATCCCAGATCGTTGCTCTTGACATATTCGAAGCTTTCGATCAGGTCTGGCATGATGGGCTTCTTAACAAACTTCATTCTTACGGTCTTTCACCTAAGCTTTGCTCTTGGCTTTCCAGTTTCCTTTCTAATCAACGTATATCGGTTAGTGTAAATGGTCATTCTTCCAGCTTCTACCAAATTAATGCTGGGGTGCCCCAGGGCTCAGTGCTGGCACCCACGCTGTTTCTTCTACACATTAACGATCTTCTCTCTTCCACAATCAATCCCATTCATAGTTTTGCTGACGATAGTACCTCCACTCTGGTATTCAATTTCTTAAGCCACCATGTAATTCCGATTTGGAAAACTAGCGCAGGTCAATGCAGATATCTCTTTCACAAAACCTTAAACCTACCTTGAATTGGGGCACCAAAAATCTTGTTCGGTTTAATGCCTCGAAAACTACAGTCATGTTCGCTGTCGCGAAAAAGGTCTGCCATTGCTCATCCCTTACATATGAGCGGCCAAGTTCTGCAGAACAAAGAGTCGTTTAATCTTGTCGGCGTTACTTTTGAGAATAACCTCCACTGGCGCAAACACATTACATCCATAGCCTCGGCAGCTTTAAAAAACTTGGATTCCTCTTCATAGCCAGAAAATATTTCTCTTCTTCCAATCTGTACACTCTGTATGTATCCCAAATCAGACCCTCTTTAGAATATTGTTCTCATGTCTGGGGAATGGCGTCCCCTACAACTCTTAGCATTCTGGACTCCATTCAAAGAAGAGCCGTTCGTCTTATTAATGATCCAACGCTCATTGAAAGGCTTGCTCTTTTTGCCCACCGTCGAGCTGTATGGGATTTGTCGCTCTTCTATAGGTATTTTCACGGCTTCTGCTCAGAGGAATTGGCCAGTATAATTTCTTCTCTGGCAGCTCCCAACAGAGCAACACGTAGTGCAACTTTTATATTATGCATCCTTTTACAGTTCAGTTAGAGAGGCCCCGAACTTCCCGCTTTTTTAGTTCCTTCATCCATAGGAATGTCAAGTCTATGGAACCTGCTGCCCGCAGAAATTTTTCCTTCTCCTCCCAATCTCCAAATATTTAAGTCCCGTGTAACGACTCTCTCACCACACTTAGACACCCACGTTAGTACTTAGGAATCAGCCTTTGTGGACTGTCCCAAGATAAAAAAAAAAAAGTTTCTGGCCATAAAGAAGTTCGTTTTTCATTTACTATATCTCCTGCGTTAGAAAACAATGTCTTACTTTTAACAGAAGTCCATGGGATTGGCAAGTACCATCTCGTAATTAACGACAACTGAGGAAAACTTATACATCCTTTCGCCCACCATTAAAATGGATTTTTAAGCGTTTCGTTTGCATTATTATTTTTAGATAGCTACTAGAACTCTTATACAATTAATTATTTAAAAAATAATATATTCAAATTCTTCGAATTATTTGAATTATTCGAAAAGTTCGAATTATTTAAATAGTTCAAATTATTCTAATAGTTTAAACTATTCGAATAGTTTAAACAGGAGGACCTACTGCAGCGAATTATTTAAGCTGGAAAAGAAATAAAAAGAAATCGTTTTCAGATTCTTCGCAAAACTCAAAGCATTCGCCGTAGAGCCTGGGGTAGAGCTAGACTTTGTGTGAGAGAAAACGGAGGCCTATTTGAACACCTTCTTAAAGAGTAGTTATTTATATTTTTTGTTTTAATTTTATTATGCCAAAATATTTTTAATAATTATTATTATTATATTTGTCCCGTTACTGCTTTGTAAATAAATTAATTTTCATAATTATTTGTTTTCAACTTATTTCGTGTTTTAAGATGCATAAGAGCTTCCTGTCTGCATAATAATTTATATCTATAAATTCACTTCATATGGACGTTATTTTTTTAAAACGATTTTTCTTGGAAACTAGTCAAGATGTGTAAAAATTAACCATGTTTAATAATTTAATATAAATAATTAAGAAAACATCCAAACAAAAAATATGAGGCATAGTTTACTCAGCACCCACCCTCTACGTGACGCCCCTGACAAAATTTCTGAAATTTGGGAAAAGAAATACACGTAACATGATCAAATATTCAAACTCACAAAATTTAATAAGTCTACCTCAGACGGTTACAGATATATTACAGGAAAACCCTTTCACTGGGCTCCTTTCACTGGGCTCTAGCCTCCTTAGGACGCATTTTTCGAGGCATATTTATATGAACTTTTCGTCCTATTTTGCGGTCTAGAATACACCCTAAAAATATTGCCCACTAATTTCGAGACACCCTGTATCATAATGGCTTCTATAGTTAAACCCTGGGATTTTTTAACTTATTTGTCATTTTAAAGTTGCAAGTAACCTTTAAACTTTATTCATTTAAACGAGTAAATAAAGAAAATAAATTAGATTCTAGGTTTATAGCTTAACTAGAGCTTAAGTTAGTATTTGCGTGCTTGTAATATTGCCGTATTTATCTTTACAGGATAGGAAAGTTCTTGTGACTTGGGCTTCCACTATATTATGTCGCGGTATTATTTTTTTAAAGAGTTATATGTATTTTTGATTTTCAGTTATTGGGATACATGACCAGAGTTCTTGAAACAAAAAACTATGGTTCTTACTAATAAATAGGCTTTTTTCTTTTTAGAATTAATGTTCAGGGAATATTTTATATTTATATAAATATATTTAAAACATTTCTTGTGACACGACTGACAAGTTACATAAAATATTAATATTTCCTAAAATAAATCTTATTTTGACATTAAATAGTTCGAATATTTGATTCGAAATTCGAACTGAATATAACTATTTAATTCGATTTAATTCGCACACCCCTAGTGAAATCTCAAACTCACACAACTTTTCGTGGCCTTTGATCGGTCGTCATCCATTAACCTCATCCGACAAAGAAGGGGGTGTTTTACCGTGACAAATATTTTCGATTTTTTAATATAAACAAGAGAAAGTAAGATATTTACATATAGCCTAAAAGTTTTAAGAAAATATATATATTTACCAGCAAATGAACAAGTTTAAAATTAATTGGATATAGAATTTCTCGCTACGTCATCTTCTATGCAAATAAAAAGTTTATATAAGTCTGAAATGAAATTTTCAACCTTTAAGAAGTTTTGCAACATTTAAACATTCATAAGCTTATTGTGTATTTCTAACCTTATTATTTGCTACTTCTAACTTAATATAAGCTCTCCCAAGCCAAACTTGTAATTTTTGGATTTTCGAAATAGTACATGATAAGAAAGTATATAATGAATCCTGTCTAAGGCTTGGAATAAATGTAACAAAAGCTGCAATTACTTGACACTAGCAAAGTTTTATTTATGTTTTTAAGGCTCGGTACTTTCATTAACGGCTAACTTTATTTTACGGATAATTTGCATAATAACAATTGTTGTGAAAATATAACTTTTAAATGTAAGGAAAAGTTTTTATGTGGATGTGATGCAAATAATTTGCAGTAGTTCTTTTTTTTTTTTGAAAATAATGAAGATTGTTAAATAACATAAAATACTGAAAATAATAGCTTTTTGAAGCATGTGCAAAGAGTAGACCAAAATTTTTTGAGTGGAAAATTTTTTGAAAACAACCCCCTAACTACCACCGTAATTAGAATGAACTAAAATTTTAACCGATCTAAATTGACTTATTTAAAAAAAAATGGAGCTGCAAGTAAAAGTCACTACCTTGTTTCAGCCCTTTAAACTTAGCCTTCCCTTTAAAAAAGTAAGGGTTTTAAACAGTTTTAATATACATAGCCCTTGAAAAAAACCAACAAAATGGTTTTTTCAAGAACTTTTTATCACAAAAACTAAAGAGTTATGCTTAAAAAAACAATTTTGGAGGATTTTAAAAGCGATTCAATGCATTTTTTTAAAAAATCCGCATTTTTGTACTATTTTTGGCATTGTACAACCCTGTGTGTTCTAGGGTAAACAATTTTTTTTAATAAAGCATAATGAGGGTTAATTTTTGAAGGGTTAAAATATATTAAATAATGTTTTAAAGAATTAAATACTTATTTTTTAATTTATATGAGCCTAATTTTACGTGACTTAAGGTTTAATATGAAATTTTTAAAAGTTTTTGCAATAAAGGGTAGTTTTCACCTTTAGAAAATAAAAAGTGACCTTCAGCATGATGAAGATTGTGAAGAGAAGGGTAAGTTATGCTCAGTCCCGAATTTTCATGCAAAACACTAATAATATATTAATTTTTTGGGGTAAACATATTTTTTATTAAATCATAATAGGGGTTGATTTTAAAGGCCTGAAATATTTTAAATAATATTTCAATGAAACAAAATACTACTTTTTTAACTTATTTAAGTCAATTTTTACTCAACTTAAGCTTTAATGTATAGTTTTATAGGTTTAAACAATAAAGGGTAGTTTTCACCCCTAAAAAATAAAGAGCACCCATTGGCATAATATAGATTTTGAAGAGAAGGGTAAGTTAAGCTTAATTAAAAATTTTCATGCAAATCCATGCATTTTGAAAAAAGTTTTTTTCTAGATCGTTGAGCCAAATGTTGGTGAGATTATACCGGTTTGGTGGTTGAATGAACAAGTGCGTCCGTTTCTTCTGTTCTATTAACAGACTTATCAATATTTTAGGAACTTACAGAACCCTGTTAAACCTGTTACTAGAATTTGGCGAACAACAAGTTTTAGAAGAAAGAAACAAAGTAAAAGTATACATTTAAAATAACGGCTTGTAAGTGTAAAAATAAAGAAACTGTTAAAATATATCATTTTAACTAGTCTATGCAAAAACTCTTTTTTTATTACAAGGATCCGAACAATCTCCGACGACAGCCGATCTCGACGACCATTATAATTTAGGCCTGGCGGAACCAATCACGTGCCACCTTAATCCCACCCCCGACCAATTACAGCCGACTTGCGTTATTTACCATCGTTCTCTTGGTGATTTAATCAGTTCCTCTTCAGAAGTCTAGAAGAGAGCTCCTTGCTAAAAATTCTCTCGCTACTAACACGTAGTTAAAAAATACGTTTTTAGAAAGTTTTGATTTTAAACGTTTACAAAGTTAAATTTCACGGCTTGGTAAAAATAATAGAAAAACTTAGTTTTTTTACGTCTTCTTCTCCGCTAAGTATGTAGAGAACACTATTTTTGTAACGATGTTAGTTTAATGAAAAATAAAATACACCTTTGTTGTAAACGAACTTTATTCAGCATTAGAACCAGTGCAGCTACGCATGAGTAGTATCCAGGATTTTACTACGCCCCATGTGAATGAATTTTAGGTAATTCTGTTCATAATTTGGTCCTTCGAGCCGGATATATAAAATGAGTTAGAAACCACAAGCATAAAGGCCATAAGGAACTCCTATTTCAAACCCGCCCATTTGAACGAAGACAAGCTAGTTTCGTTTGCCGTCGGAAGGAGAAAAACTCGAAAATTCAAGAAGTGAAGATCATGGATTATTAAGGTCAGATTTTTTATGCTAGTACAAATTAATAGTATACAAATAAGCACTGAAAGACTCATAAATGAACTTATTAAGGATATAGACTTTATAAAATTATAAGTTACCTCTTAAATCTGATTGAAAAACCACAGTAGAAAAAAGACTTACCCAAATCTTACTTTATTAAATTTATTTGTTAATTTAGTTTTAGATTGAACCTATATTTTTTAATATTATGAAATATGGAAGCTTGGCTTAAAAAACGCGGTTCTTATAAGAGCACACTCACACGTATTGAGAATTTTTTAAATAAGAATGTTAATAATCCTAGTTTATCTATTTTTGAATATTCATCACGTCAATCTACTTTGAGTGAAGCTTTCATGAAATTTAACGATGTCCAGGATGAAATTGAGGAGTTTGACGCTAGCGATGCGCAACTCCAAGAAAGAGAAGACGTAGAAAATAAGTTTTACTCGGTTTTGTCTCGATTAAATCAAATTTTTTCACAAAATGTAAAATCAACTCCATCTGCTATCGTTCTTCAAGGCGATGCCCCAGCTGTTAAATTACCTAACATCGACATACCGCCTTTTTCGGGAAATGCTTCGGAATGGGTATCCTTTTACGAATTATTTAACACATTAATTATCGATAATAGTAAACTAACCAATATACAACGTTTTATGTACCTCAAAGGATATTTAAGAGATGAACCTTTACGATTAATAAGTAATTTACAATTAACCAATGACAATTTTGATATCGCGATTGATACTTTAATAAAAAGATATTCTAATAAATTACTAGTTGTAAACACTCACATTAAGTCTCTTTTTGACATTGCTACAGTGACTAAATGTAACGCGCCTAATTTAAGAGAATATTTAACGCATTCTAGGCAAAATATCGAATTGTTAAATAATTTGATTAACAAGGAAGAACAACGCGATTTATTGTTACTCTATTTGTTGGATCATAAATTAGATTATAACACCCGTAAAGGTTTTGAATTACATAGAGATTCAAATAAATTGCCAACTTTAGACGATTTTTTCAATTTTATCGACTCAAAATGTGCCTCATTGGAAATTTTAAACCCAGAGTCGCATTCGGCTACAAAACCGCGTCGTTCATATCATTCTAGTGCCGGATCTCAAAATAATTACAATCCTAATTCCCAAAATATTAGACAAAATCACTTTTTCTCGTCAGGGCCCGTATTGCCTCCTAAAACACAAAACACCTTACATTGTTAATACTGTAATTTAACGAATCATAAAATCTATTCTTGCGAACAATTTATAAAGTTACCCCAATCCGAAAGATCAAATTTTATTCAAAATAAAAAATTGTGCAGAAATTGTTTGGGCAGCAAGCATTCTTTGGCTAGCTGTACTTCAAAAAATTGTTATATTTGTTCTAAAAGACATCACACCTTATTGTATATAAATTCTATCAGCCTGGGCACAGATCCGGGTATGCCTCAAACTACCGAATCGGGTTCAGGTCAAAGTCATAGTTCTCGCGAAATTCCTCAAAATATTAACGGTAGGCAGGGTCAAACTTTTACTAATTCAAATTATCACAATAATAAAAATAATTTGTTCGGTGCAGAGCACGTTTCTACACATGCGAAGGTAGCAGCATTTTCCACTAAGGAATCCGAAGTTTTATTAGCTACGGCAGAAGTTATGATGTACTCAATAGACAATCAGCCTTTTAAGGTTAAAGTTCTTTTAGATTCGGGATCACAAACATCTTTTATCACGGAAAATTTAGTAAGGAAACTAAATTATAATACGTATTGCCATAATTTACAAATTCTAGGAATATCTGGAAAAGCAACCCGTTCAAATAAAATGGTAGATATTCATATTTATTCTAATGTGAATACAGGATTTAGCTTGAAGGTTTCTTGTGCGGTTTTAAATAAGATAACATCTCAACTGCCTTATTCACGAATTAATATTAAAAAGATAAACATACCAAATAATATAGAATTAGCTGACCCCACAATTTTTGTTCCCTCAAATATTGATATTTTAATTGGCGCGGACGCTTACTATTCTTTACTGTCTCACGATTGTATAAAATTAGGATATAACTTACCAGTACTTCAAAATACTCTTTTAGGTTGGGTAATTGCTGGCAATATACCATGTAGTAATTTTTCCCCTTGTGCCTCGGTTAACATAATGAAACATAATGTGTCATTATTTCTTAAAACAGAAAATATATCGGACAATATTAGCCTTAGTATTGACCAGGATTTAACGAAATTTTGGTTGCTCGAAGAAGTTCCAAATGAACGCATTTTATCCCCTGAAGATAAGATGGCAGAGGAAATATTTTTAACCGCAACCCAAGTCTTAAGTGATGGTCGCTATCAAGTGGATATACCATTAAAATCGGAAAAGGAATATTTAAAATTAGGTGATTCATTTTCAGTGGCACAAAAAAGATTTTATTTTTTAGAAAAACGGTTTCAGAAAAACCCTCAATTATTTTTAGATTACAAATCATTTATAGATAATTACATAGAATCCGGTTACGGTAGATATGTACCGCTGACACTTACCAATGAAAATAACGAAAACCTTCCACACCACTGTGTTATTAAAGAAAATAGCCAGTCCACTAAATTAAGGGTGGTTTACGACGCGTCGTGCAAAAGTTCGACGGGTTACTCACTGAATGACATCGCGTTAAAGGGTTTTCAAGTACAACCCGACCTGTTTGATATTCTCTGTAAGTTTAGAAGCTCAAAATTTGTTATAACGGCAGACATTCAAAAAATGTATTTACAGATAAAAATTAATCCAAAGCATAATTTTCTACAAAACATTCTTTGGAGGGAGAATCCAAACGAACATTTTAAATGTATCGAATTACTTACTGTTATTTTTGGTACTAATTTTGCTCCTTATATTGCAACACGGGTGTTAAATGAAATCGCTATAAAAAACAAAAATGAATTTCCCCTAGCATCAAACGCTCTTTTAACCGCTACCTATATGGATGACATTTTATACTCTTGTGACCATTATGAAGACTTAGTACAAACTTACATGGAACTAAAAACAATTTTAAACTCGGCGGGGTTTAAATTACATAAATTTAATTCGAACTGTACGGAATTTTTAAAAAATATTTGTAATACCGAACAAATACCTAATTACAATATAAAGCAAGAAAATACCTCTAATAAAGTATTGGATATTTATTGGAACACGATAGATGATTATTTCTCAATTTCTCTCCCAAAACAATCACAAAACGATAATGTCACAAAGCGCGAAGCCCTCTCAATTTTAGCCCAAATGTTTGACCCACTGGGTCTGATAAACCCCGTAGTCGTAATTGGGAAGTGTTTTATACAAAGAATATGGTTAAGTAAACTGGATTGGGATGACAAATTACCCTTGGAAATGCTGTCTCAAATGCTCAGACGCCAGTATTAAGGCATATGGCGCCTGCATATATATTCGTACTGTCTATGCAGACAATTCTAATTCCTGTAATTTAATAACAGCTAAATCACGAATCGCTCCAGTTAAAACAGTAACATTACCCAGATTAGAGTTGTGTGGTATGGTAATTCTTGCAAAATTAGCACGAAAAGTTTTATGTATTTTTGAAAATAAATTAACATTTGACTCTGTTAATTTATGGACAGATTCTCAAATCGCGTTATGTTGGATTCGATCGATACAAAATAGGCAATAGCCACTTTAACCTACCTTCAAAAACTACTTTAAATGCACAGACATTAACCAAAGAGGAAGAGACCTGTTGGAATATCTTATGGGTACCAATCCGGAGATTCTGAACAGAGGCTCGGCGGGCACCTTTTAGAATAAAATAAGAACAGAAGTTTTAAATCTGACCCTATGCTCACGGAATATAGAAGATGACTGCAGAAACTGGAGAGTCTCGAATTAAAACTCTTTCTCAGACCACAAGCACATACTCTTTGACCTCTGGTCTAAGAGAGAAAAGAAGAAAGTGTTTAGGAATCCAAGACACACGAACTGGGAGAAATATCGAGATAAACTTAAGACGCGGATGGCGACCTTCCCGACGAGGTACGGAACAGCTAGGCAGATTGAGATCTCGGTGAGACATATGGAGGAAGCTATTATAGCCTCGTACCATGAGTCCTGCCCAGCGACCACTGCAAAGCTAAGAAAGAAATCATGGTGGAACCAGAAACTTGCTAAGATAAGGCAAATAACTAGGAAGAGGCTCAACAAGGCCAAGAAAACCAAAACTTTAGAGGATGAGGAACTCTATCACGAGGCTCTCAGAACCTACAAAAAAGAAATCGCTTTATCGAAACAAGAAACCTGAAACACTTTTTGAGGAAGCATAGAGACATCCAAAGACAAGGTTCTAAAGTCCGACCCAGAATCAAAATTGGGAACACTCAGAAAAGAGGATGGAACATATTATACAGAAAACTTCGGAGAGACAGCTGAAGTCCTTTGAAAGCACACTTCCCTGGGTGTCACATAACAGGAAGGAACAATGAAGCCATAACTGGAGAACGCAGACTGGAAGGAGAAAAATGTTGGAAACTGGCAGCAGAGATCCTTAATGTCAGGAGGATGAAGTGGGCGGTGGGATCGCTTGGGCCATTTAGGGCGGCGGGGTCGGATGGAATATTCCCGGCACTACTGCAGAAGGCTCTGAACATTCTTACTCTGTCCATGTTAAAGGTCATGAGGGCTTCTATGGCTCTGGGGAATATCCCCAAGAGCTGAAGGAGGACCAGACTGGCCTTTATACCAAAACTTGGCAGGACGGACTACTGCGACAGTAAAACGTTTAGACCCATGAGTCTCACATCGTTCTTTTTAAAGATGATGGAGAAAATGATAGATGGGCATATAAAAGTTTAATACCTAAAGGAAAGCCCACTCAACAAGAGCTGTACTACATGAGCTTGTTGGAAACTTGGAAAAATGTCGAGATACGAAAGACTATTCTCTAGTGGTCTTTCTAGACATAGAAGAAGCATTTAATAATACCACAGTGGCAATATGTAATGCACTTGAGAAGCATGATATTGACTAGGCTATCATACGATGGATCCGTCTTATGCTAAATAACATGAATGTCATCCTGGAGGTTGAAGATACCACAACTGAGGCTACAGTTAGCAGAGGATACCCCCAGGGGGGCGTCTTATCTCCACTCTTATGGAACCTGGTCATGAATGGACCACTGGAGAAAATCAGTAGGAGAGGTACACATATACAAGCCTTTGCAGATGATGTGGCCATTATGGTTAAGGGTAAACATGCAAACACGATAGTGAATATTATGGAAAGAGAGCTGGCAATGGTGGCGAAATGGTGTCAGGAAAACGGACTGAAAGCCAACCCATCAAAAACAGAGCTCGTATTATCTACTAGAAGGAGAAATCACACCGGACTTAGGAAAGTGAAGTTTGGTGAGAAAGAACTAGAATACTAGTATATCCAAGTATCTTGGAGTGATACTAGACGACAAGCTGAATTAGAGAGCACATCTTGAAATGGTACCGAAGAAGGTCACATGATCGCTATGGCTCTGTAGAAGCGTCGTAGGACGGGACTGGGGACTTTCTCCTAAGGTCATGAAGTGGATATACAAAGCAGTCATCAGGCCACGGATACTGTATGCCTCCGTGATATGGTGACAACGCACGGAACTTAAGACGGCACAGATAATGCTGAAACACATAGAAAGAATGGCAATGAGAGAAATAACTGGGGCAGCATCCACTCCTAGGATGGAATCGCTGAAGATTATTACGGGGCTTCCACCTTTCCTTATAATGATCAAGGCCTCAGCAAGGGCAGAGGTACTAAGACTGAAGTGTGGAGGACGGTGGAGAACGAGGGGTGGGGCACTGTGACATCATGGGCCAAGTGAGAACTATGGCTCTTTCGATGAAGCAGGATAGCATCCCCCATTAATCCACTTAGACCTCATGCACAAGGTGGACATGGCATGGGCGGATGACTGGGCTCATAAACGCTGTGGGACACCAAGCGAAGGAACAGTTATCTATACAGATGGCTCGAGGAAAGGAAGCCGCACAGGCTTCGGTTTCTATGTAGAAAGAACAAACTACAAGTTCTATGGAACAATGGGAAAATATGCAACCGTATTTCAGGCGGAAGTTATGGCAATTGCCAAAGCCATAGAATACTGCATTAATAGAAGATACAGGGGAAAAATAACTGTATGTACTGACAGTAAGGCAGCGATCGAGGTGCTAACAAATACAGTGCACAGATCAGAACTTACGACAAGATATCGGGAAGCAATTAATAAACTAACGAAAACCGCCAGAGTAACCCTGCAATGGGTTCCTGGACACAAAGGGATCCCGGGGAATGAAATGGCTAACAAAGTCGCCATTTTGGTTAAGACAATGGACCTAAATATACCGTGGGAATCTCTTACAACACGGATGACTAGAGAAACGGTTCGATGAGAACTGGAAAAAGACAAAAGCCAGACAATCAAAGGCTATTATTGGGGAAGAACTATGGATGGACCTACCAATAAACATAAAGGACTTCAATAGGGTGCAAATAAGAAACCTGACAGGCATACACTGACAGGTCATTGTAGAAACAGGCACTATCTCAACAAGATAGGAAAAAGCTAGACGACAAGTACATGTAGATGGTGTGGAGAAGGAAGAGAGGATGCCATACATGTACTTAGAGATTGCCTAGCACTAGGGCACATCTGGGGGAAATGTCTAGGTACGGCATGGCTGGACCTAAATGACATAAGATTCCTACCACTAACACGACTTGCATCACTAGTGAGGAAATTGGTACTTAAATACGTCTTTGATAAGCTTACGTTAAAAAAGTGTAAAATAATGTACGCTATTTCTGAATTTGCGCATTTTTTTAGATTTTTTAGTGGCCACCAATAAGAACACCAAACTTTAAAGTTACTTAAAGCAGCCTTAAGATTTTGGAAAAAACTATTACATTATTTTATTTATATTGACAAGGCATTTTCTTTTTATTTTAAAAATTGGAGAATTTAAGCTTAGACACAGTTGATAATTTCTTTTATTTTTTACTAATTTTTCTTTCCTAAAAAAAGTAGCCTAAAACCAAAACAATAAACCTGTTTAAATAAATTTTTTACAATCATATAACCATTATTATTTAAAACAATGTATTTGTAAACGTTATTGGGCAGGTAAAAAATATTATTTTGTTAATTTTATCCCATTTTATTCGAGCAAAGAAAAATTACACCTATAAACGTTTTGCCTAATTAAATTTATGCTAAATCTATGCACCGCGCATCTAATTGGATTAATTAAAAGCGTATTTTACTTTTTTAAAATTAGGGCATAGCAATATATTTAAAAAAGTTCAATATGTTCAAAAATTTTAAAAACCGTAATTAGATATGCATTTTTTTAAATGTTTGATTGTTGTTAGGATTAGAATTTCTTTGGAAGTATCTATTTTGCTAAAGCTTTAATGCATAATTGCTCGAGGGGTTGCTGCATAATTACTGCTTCCTGTAAACCTAAGACGTATTAAATTTAGCGGAATTGTTTTATTTTATTTTAAATTTACTGCTTTAAGAAAACAAGATTTCCGTTTAAAGAAGTAAGAAATGGTGGATCATCAACTATAACTAAATGGGCAAACCTCAGAATTGTAAAAAATCCTTGTGTCGAAACTTTTAATCTACAAGCTTACGAACTGCTTGTTGGTGCTTATGGAAAAAAGCTAAAAATGTAGGATCGCATGTTGGTCATTATTTTTAGATTCATCTGAAAATTTTAAAAAGTCCTAATTATTTATTTTAAATGTATTTTTTTAAATACATTTTTAAATTTGTTAGCATCAAAAATCTAAATATTATAACTTGATTATTTTTACCATATTATAAAATTCTTAGAAACAGAAAACTTAAAAATACTCCATAAGGCACTAAGGTAAAAAAAGCAACATGTATTTTTGAAAATAAATAATTTTAACCAGAACTAGGCAGATTTAACCGTTTTAATTTAATAGCCTTATAGGCAGATGGCAAAAAAGGCAAAAACGTTAAAAAATGAGGTACATATTTTATGGTCTTAAACGCTATATAAACATGCTGTAAACATGTGTTAAAGTTTTTCTCTTTCATCGAGACCTGCTTTAGTAGTAGCGACGCGGAGAAGTTGCAAAAAACACTTTTCACACAATAACTTTTTTTTTTTTGATTGTACAATGAAATTAATTCTATATTTAATTAAAGCTACCACCTACATACAAAAGAGGTCCTTTTCGTAATTCTTGCGAGTTGCATATTTTCGCAGCTACAGTCGCGTGAAATCAAGCAAATTTTGATGACTAGTAAAAATCCAATATATAATATTAATTTTCCTTCCATCAAATACAATGATTATGTTAGGGCCATGATTCCTACTTTTTAAAACAGTTTTCGTCAATACATCCTGCAGGAATTTTTAAAAAAATTATAAGTATGAACAAATGCAATTCATAATATTATGCTTACCGACAATTATAAAATGTGAATTCTATCGTGGTCCTTTGGTTATTACACGTCTTTCTGCCATTTACTGACATTCATTAGATGTTTCTGCCAAGGTAGATGACCGAGAAGATTTTCTATATCACCTTTCTATCTGATTAACCATAAGAATCAGTAAAGTCGTCTTTCTTATTTGTTTAGATTGTACGTCGATTTGTTTATCAATTCCAGAGTATCTTGTTGAATTTCCACGTTAGTACAAGATTGGCCTTAACATCATTTGTATGTTGTTAAGCAATTTTTTTTTTCTTAAAAAACACTGGATGATATCACGTCCGTTTAAGGCGTGAATAAATGTGCTCTGCAACTTTTTTTAAATCTTTCAATCATTTTACAAAGTAAATCATTTTTTATTTTTTCTTCTTCTGGTTTTACTAGGATAAAATTTGATAGGGATAAAGCCAGGGCTATCACCAAAACTAGAAAATTAGATAGTTGAGCTACCATAAAGGAATCATTGCTGCACAATAGTTTAATTGCGGTATCCACTATTAGAGAGTCCTCATCTTTATTTGCTTGCTCATGACAAATCCTGTAACTTAAAGTTTCTTACGTAAGAACGAGGTGAGTCGGTTCTTGTTTTTTCGTAAGGAACTTCTACTGTGATGTAGTCACTGCCCTCGTCTCGTCGAACGTTACTTCTGTCGTTTACGGAGGCGTTCGACAGACTTGGTACTTTTTGTCATCATCCGGGTAACCATTATTGAGTTTATTGTAATTTTTTACATATATTACGTACTTCAAAAGCATGTCAAACACGTTTCCTGACGGGTTGGCGGGAATAATAGTTTTTTTACTCACGAGTTAACTGCACGAAGGGCAGAGGGCTAACTTTCTTCAGTTCAAGTTTAAGAACATCAAAATTCTTATCGACAATGGCTGCCATTGAAGATATGCCGACCTTATCTTCTTTGAAATATTTTATGATTATGCCTTCCTGTATTCCCATGCTGATGGACATGATCTCCTAGAGATTTAAAAACGGATTATGCTAGAATAACCAATTTACAAACGTCCTTGCGTCCTGTGTGTTCCTTAATATTTAAGGATCGACGAGTTGTTCTGTTGTAGGAAATAATAAGACATACAATTTGTCGATTTCCTCCGACACTTCTATAAGAGTAGACCGGTAAGTAACAATTCACTTTGTCAAGATGCTGTTGGTGATTCCTTGGCCATGCGTCAGTCCACCACTTGTTTTTATGGACCCTATAAAAGTCTGTTCTATTGTCAAATCTAACCATACACTAGACTAGCACTTTAAGGATCTCCTAGTTGTCGAAAATCGTTGAGTAACAAAACTATTACACTTCATAGGGGTCATTCTCGCTCCGGGTTAAGCTTGTCCTCCAGATACAGTTTAGCAGACTTCGCATATAATATGTAATGTATATCAAGAATCATATTATGCATTGTATATCCTGTTTACAGAAACAAAAAGCTCGTTTTTCCAACTTTTTTAACCTGATAAGCTGCTTTCCCCGGTCGCAATGCCGCACTTTATGGATTTAGCTCAGCACAGGCCTAACTCGCACATCGCTATCATGGAATTTCCCACACTCCCAACCATTTATACTTTGATTTTCACACAGGCAGCGGGGTGGGCAAATGACCACGTAATAACATTTCGTGGAATTACGTATACGGAAATCACTGTTTCCCACAGTCTATCACATTTGCCTCACTTTACGCAACTATTTCTCTAAAAGTATGCGTATTACAAGAAGGACAAAAAAACATTTTCTGTAGAGAATTTAGTTAGCTTTAATTAAGTAAAAAAATATGTTTCCACCGGACGATTAAAAGAAAATATGTTATTGGCAAAAAACTGTGTTTTTGTACCCTATTCGCGTCACCATTACTAACTTTCATCTCGGCGAAGAAGAAAAAATTTAATGCACTTTCACAATCTGCTATTAAATCGTTAAAAACAGTACAATTTTTCCCCCCAATCTTAAACGCTTCAAACTATTTGCCGCCTGGCCTTTGACAAAAAACCAAAATGTAAATTTTAAGGATGCAATCCTTTAAAAGAATTACATTATTGGATCTTTTTCAGCCTAACTTTTCGATTGTTTTAAAGCTATTACTGCTATCTTTTTAAATCTTCTTTTGTATACAATTTATGTGGAGAAGTCAAATCCCTTGTTGATCCACTTTGTTTGATGGAATTGGAAGACCTAAGAATAGAGAATATAATTTTTGTTTAATATTTGGATAAACGATATTTTGTGTTTTTTAGAATCCAACGCGAAAGCAAAAGGGGAAAGTTTGAAATAGCAAAAAGGAATAATTCATGGTTTTGACATTAACAAAAAATAAACCGTTTGCGTTAAGCTCATCTACAACTAAGTAACTTTATGGATTATCGATGCATCTTCTCAGGAATAATTATACCACCGTTAAAGAATATAAAAAACTTTTAAAGTTTATAGAGAAAGTTTTGAAAACCACAAGTCCTCCACTTATTCATAATAATAAATAATGTTGGATTTTGGTTCAAGAAGATATGGGAGAGAGCGGTAACCAGTTTACTTTATTACATTTCGTTAGGGTCATGTTTACTAATAAAAAAAATTAATAGGTCAGATCGTCGGATCACATTTCCACTAATAACAACAATGTAAACAAAAAAAAATGATAAAATCAATTTATTCATAGCCGGCCACCACCGGCTGGCATTGCAATAGCGAGTAATATTCCTAGAATAGACGTTTATTGCAGACTATGCAGTAATTACCTTTATATACAATTATTGCAAGTAAATTAAAACTTTTTTAAACGAAGCATTGCCGATCTCGTTATTTAACTAGCACTGCGAACAGGAGAGTGTTTGAGTCGTTTTTGTCCTTTATCGGGTCTTTTGTTGAATAGAAGTGAATTTAAATTTTTAGTGCACTATTCAAAACCGGACTTACAAACTGTGTGCAATTTTTTTTTTAACCAAAATGAATCTGTGTACTCAGCGAAGTCCAAAAATATTAGTAAATCGCCCAGTCGGCTGCCGTGTTGCTAGTGACCAGTCTACCCAGTTTCTGACCCCAACCTAGATCGTCCATCTTCTAGACATCAACAAAGCCTTTAGACATTCCTGAAGCGTCAGCTTCACCTTTATTGGAGAATCATTTCGTCCTACCACTGCAATAAATTCTCTATTGACTCTTTCTTGTATATATTGTAATTAATTGCTGAATTGCCAATCCAATTAAGTTACGAATAGCGCCTTGAGGAATATTTTGCTATTTCTTTTGAAAGGCTAAACGAAGCTCATTTACCTTAACGGAAGCTACTTCACGCTCTTTGACTAGTTCTCTAGCATATTCCACACATGCTCTATGGGGTTGAGGTCAGGCGAACATGCTGGCTAGTTCATTCTGTTGATTTCAACTTCCGCCAGGTATTGTGTGACACATCTTGCTGTATGGGGCCGCGCATAATCTTGCATAAGGATAAAGTTATTACCGACAATTGGCTAATATCTCGTCCATATATTGGTGACCAGTCAACGATCCAGCGACGACAACCAAGTCAGTGCGAGCCTCTCGAGTTATTCCTTCCCACACCATTACTGTCCCTTCTTCATGACTCAAACGGGGACTAAACGTGCACTCAACAAATCTTTCTCCGGCCCTTCTCCATACTCTTTTCCGTCCATCTGAAGAATGTAAGCAGAATCTGGATTCGTCAGTAAAGAAAAATTTGTCATTGCTGTAAGTTCCAATTTAAATATTCAGTGGCAAACTGCACCCTAGCAACTCGGTGACGGCGAAGCAGTTTTGGTCCAGTTGCTGGTCTGCAAGCTTTTAAACCAAACTCTTTAATCTTCGACGAACTGTCCACACACTAACGTTTCTACCTAGGACTTCTTGAAGTTATTTTTCTGCCTGTATTGATGTTAAATGGCTATTTCGCAAAGATGTAACTTGAAGAAATCTGTCATCAACAGCAGTAGTTTTTCGTCCTTTGCCACAGCCGGCCCTACGTGTATATCTGCCAGTTTGCAGAAAACGTTCGAATACTCTTTTGATGGTAGCGCGATAAACATAAAGGATTCTTGCAATATATTTATTACTACGCCCGTCTTCAACAAGTGCAACAGCTTTTGCGCAATTCTCGGCACTTAAAACCATGACAGTAGTTAAGAACGTCTACCGTGAAAAAATACATCATTAAACTGACATTAGGGCAACAACGAGCAAGGCCTCCTCGTAAAAAAAAATAAATAAATTTCGTTTAAAGTAGTAAGATGTTTAATTTTGCTCTTAAAAATGAACTGATGCGCATAAAGACATGAACCAAAAAAAACTGTATAAAATTAATCGTTTTTAACGAATATTGAACTTTTGGTGTTTTAAAATTATGGCCATAAAGCAACCATTTAATTAAGCCTGTATAATGACCAAAAAACGAACATTTATTAAACGACTAAATAGGTGAATTAAAATTGTCCATTTTACCTAAAGTTTTTAAAAAAATAAAAATGTTGTGACTCCTCAAATTTTGCCAAAAATTTTAGTGTTGCGTTTTTTTGCACCTGAGTGTAGATACCCTTTTTGCGAAAAAGTTTTATATTTAAATTTTAAACACTTGTAATTCTGTTACGGAATTTCGCATTAAAAATATTTGGCATAAGCGTTATTTATGTATGAAGGGTTATTTTAAGCCAATAAAAATATATTTTATGTGCAAGTGACCTATTAAAAAACTTTAAAAAATAATCATTTAAATTTTAATTTTAAGCCAAACTCGTTACACGTTTCCTTTATTAAATTTACAAAACCAAAGTCTTAATGTTAGTAAGTAAGTAAATGATATTTATGTGACTAATTTTATTGTTAAAAATAACCATTTTGCTTTGTCCTTGGTGTTTTACTCTGGTCAATCTAGACATTTAAAGGGACATAAATTTACATCAAGCTGAAAGTAAGTAAAATTGTTTAAAACATAATTAAAAATAACATTTTATAATTCCCCATTGTTCCGGTACGTGGAAAAAAATTAACTCGAGGTCAAAGGTAAAAAAAATGTGTTTTTCACAATTTTCTTCAAAACGGTTTTATTGTAAAATTACTTTTTGTATAAATTGTAGATCATAAAATTAATAATAAGAAAGGTACCTACAATTTTTTTTCTAAAAGCCATCGTTCCTGAGATATAACGGTTCAAAAAGTTTTAAGCGTCATTGTATGCATAAGTACGTCACGTATATACATCTCTTAGCTGTAATATAATTAAAAATACTTTTTTATCGGTAATTGTAACTTACATTTAAAATATAAAATAAACATAGGTATAACTATGGGAATATCTGGTAAAATAAAACCCAGTCCCTAAAAAAACTACCTGCTCAGATAAGTATCGATATGCATGTTTTGTTAAAAACACTTAAAATAAAAAAACAATTTACAACAATTTAAACAGTTTTACCTACTTCTAGCTTGATGTAAATTAATGTACCTTTACTCTAATTTTTCGGTCTAAATGAACCGGACTATAAATTAAATTTTAATTTCCTTTAAAAATAAAGTCTGCAGGATTTCTTATAATTTATTTTTGAAAATAAATAAAGTTTAAATGTCATATTAAAAGTTAACTTATTTTTTAATATAATTTTAAGGCAAAACGATAACCCTTCCTATCAATAAATTAACCGTTTAAGGCCTAAACTTTCAAAGTATATTAAATTTAGGCAGACAACGAAAATTTTCAAACTATTCGGCAAATCTTGCTATTGGCATGTTAGGCTTTATAAATTTCTTTAAATGTAAGGCGGGGCTCTTATATTATAAAAGGATATTTAAATTTCATTAAAGTGAAAACGTAAATTGCCGATTTTGCGATTTCGTTTTTGATTCAACTATACCCTTAAGAGACGTAAGCTGGAATATGGTGTGGCACTAATCCAAAATATCCTTGGTTAGAATAAAAAAGTAATAGGAAAAATGCCTTAGTTAACTAACGACATTTAAAGTGGGCAGCTATAAATTGCCTAACCAGTTTAGACTAAAGTTTTGCTATTCATAATTTTAAATATTATGAACCAAGATAAATAGTGCCTATCATGTCTTAATAAAGGATAAATGCCACCATCCAAAATTACAGTAAAGAAGTTTAGGTAATAAAACAAGTTTTTTCTTACAACTTAATACAGTGGTTAATTATAATTTAGTTTTTGTAGTATTTTGCAAAGAAATCAATATTTTTCCAGTCGTACCTATGGTGAGATTAAATAAAAACCCAGCAGCTACATTTAAAAAAAACGACTCCCAGTTTGTCTAACAGAGAAGGCTCAATATACAAAAGCAAAAAATACCATAAATTATACACACAATTTTGATGGGTAATGTCCCACTTAGTATTTTAGACCAGATTATATTTGTGACTGTAATGTAAGCAAATATACACCAACCTAATTTTTTATAACAAAGTCCATTCTTCTTATTTTGTCTCATTTTGGCCTTGATCATTAATCGCCCTTATTAATAGTCTTGTTTAATAGAAAGCTATTTATTCCTTAATACCTAAACCAACTCTTTAACCGAGTAAAAAAAATTTTTCAATATTTTATACATTTGTGTATATATCAAATGACATTTTGTTGAAAATACTTTTTTGGAATTTCCGTTAAAAAAAACAATTAAGTTCCTGACAAAAAAAAACAAATTAATATTTTTTAGTATTAACATAAATAAAACATTACATAAGCAAGTTTAGCTTCTTTTAATTGATTAAGGGTTTCGTTTAGTGGTATGGAAAAAAAGTTCGTTTCCAAAAAAGTTGAAATGTCGTTTTAAGTTTTTAAGGATAAAGAATCCTAGTTTATTGTAATTTACTGCAAAGAAAAAAAAGATGGGTGGGAATATTTATTAAACCATATAATTATAGCAAGCATCTAATTAATTACATTATACGAAATAATTTATGAAAGGAAATGCTTAAATATAGTCATTAAAACCATTAAAAAAAAACTATTTTTTGCAATGCAAATGAAGATAATACGGGTCCGGCAAAATGATCTCCCACATTTTGCACAGCCACTGTGCCCGAATCACTGAGCAGAGGGAAAGATTTGCGTTATCGATTGATAGCTCGCACCATGCCATTTTAGTTGTTAACATGAATTGGACGGGTGAGCATCGTGCCTTCGTTATCGAAACATTTATAAAAAGTAACGAATCTGTGATTACGACGCAAAAAACTTTTCGTACTCACTTCGCGCTTGGTAGACATGCTCCAGATCGCAAAACAATACTGTTATGGGTTTTAAATTTTAGAGCTACAGGTTCAGCCTTAAAAAGAAAATCAACCGGTAGAACCAGAAGTGTTCGGACACCTGAAAATGTTGCAGCTGTAAGAGAAGCAGTTCAACGATCTCCTAGCCATTCAGCTGTTGAAAATGCCACTGCTATGTGTTTGCTTGATCGTTCTGTGAGAAAAATTTTACACGCCGATCCAAAATTCTATCCATACAAAATAATGATCGCGCAAGAATTTAGTGAACGGGACTGGGAAAATCGCAGAACATGTTTCAACGATATTCTTCAAAACGTCCCACCAAATGCTAATTTATTAACAAGCGACGAACCTCATTTCCATTTGTCTAGCTGTGTGAACAAGCAGAATTTTCGCTACTACTAGGTTTTTCAACACTATCCCCGAACAATTGACGAATTAAAAGCAGCAATACTCCAAGAAGTTACAGGAATATTGCCTCAAATTACTGCTCAAGTGATGGAAACCTTTAGAAATCAGCTTCGAATATGTATCGAAAAAAACGGTCGCCACTTGGAGTTTGTAATTTTCAAAACCTAATAAAAACAAATGACATAGCATACATTTTCAAATAAAGTATAAATAGCATTTATAATACCGTTTTCATTAATGATTAAAATGTGGGAGATCATTTTGCCGGACCCATACACTCTGGGTTATTTTGGTGGTGCGTGTATTGGAATCTTGGAATCTATAAAAGATGGAAAAACTATTAAATAAACAAATTTTTAGATAATTTTATGACTAATTTAAGGACCCCAGCAGCATACTTTAAACTTTTTTGGTTTTAAGATACTTTTAAAAAACCAAAACGTGGCATAGTACATTTTGCGCTATAACTTTTTTGTTTGTAATTGTTTTAAAATTTTTGTTTAAAAAATAATTATAACCTGATATTTTTATTTCGACGTTTCGGCTATTTTAAATCATCATCAACTCATTTTCTTACTAACCACTTTTAAATCTGGCGGGGCTCAAAAGGAAAGGGCGAAAAGATTTTGCTTAAATTAACAGAAATACACTTAGATGCATGGCAAGTACTGTTTTTTTAAATGTGTCGTGCTTATTAATTCAAGTTATTTTATTGTTTTGTTGACTTATCTCGGTTTTTAGTCAAATATTGTTAATATTATCTTGAACTTCTTGTAAATACTGTATTAAATATTTATCTTAAATATAACAAAAATATTATATTATTACCATGGCGATCCATAGCCTACTAGGATAAAATCAACTTTGTGATATTTGATAATAATTTTTTCTTAAAAAGTACTAGCTTGTTATATATTAATAAAAAGGTGTTTTATGATAAGTTTAAAAATAAAAAAATCCAATATTGTGTTTATGGGAAATATAAAGTTGATGATAATTTAGAATAACCACAATGTCGAAATTAAAAATCTGATGCAATAATTGATTTCCACAATTAAAGTTGCTGTAATATAGTTTTTAAAGATTAAAAAAAAAATAAAACCAATTATTCACAAAGCTTTAAAAAATATGCTGTCTTTTAGTCTATTTAAATTAACTCGAAAACCAAAAAAGTCAAAAGTATGCAGCGGGCGTCTTTATATCAGTTACGCAGTTTTCTTAAATTTTGTTTATTTCACCGCTTTTCTATATTTGATAGTTTCTGAGATCCCAATGCACGCAATACCAAAATGGCCTACACTGCACATAAAAAATATCTGCTCCATTTTTGTTTTAAAGTTTAATCAAAGAAAAAAAGTTAGCCCTTAAAAGACGGCTGTTGTTACTTATTTTGGGTCACTGTAAATTTTCTTGGGCCTAATTATTTAATAATAATTTTTGGTTTATTTCAAAGAACTTTATAATAAATGTGCGCATTTATTTAAAATTACCAAATTTTAAGAATAAGCGTAAGAACAATAAAACTGACAAACTTTTTGAGTTTTAGGGTTTTAGCTCTGGATAGGTTTTTATTTTATTTTAAAAAAATTGTATGAAAAACATTTTAAAATAATGAATTTTAAATATAAACAAAAATTATATTTGTTGCTTTATTATAAAATATAGTTACTGCAAAAAAGTAATTTTGTTTAATCTTTTATCAAATGACACTTCTAGAAATCGATATGAATTAATATAGTTTAATTTTATACCATTTTCCATATAACAGTAGACCAAAAAATATTTTTTTTTATTTTGACATTTGAGCTAACAGTTTTCAAAACTCATTGACGTTGTCAAATATCTTAGTTTTCATAACTAGTTACGAAAAGTAAAATTTTTCACAACTGGCGATGAAAAGTAAAATAATTTACAACGTTAATAGGTTTTGAAAAGTGTCACTTTAAATGTTGATATTAGAAAAAATTAAAAAGAATCATATCATACTCAAAATTAGAAAAAATATAGTGTGAAATGCGTTGGGAAACACTATTTTTCATAACTCGGAAATCTGCTAGTCACGAAAAATAGTGCTTGTCCCAACTGGTTGCACAAATAACTATTTTTCTATATTAATGAGAAAAACACTAACATTCGCCAATGTTGCCAATTCTTCAATGATAAAGTGACTATCGTAACCAAAAAGATTATAAAATACAATTGACACTAGAAACATTTTTTTAAAATTTAGGTTGCAATTATTAGGAGCCAAACCAATTAAATAATTTTTTGTTTATTGTAAAATAATTGAAGTTCTCTTACAACTTGGTTATTCGCTTTAAGATTTTTTTTAAGTAACATATTTATTTTATTTTATCTATAAAAACTGAAATAAAATGGTAGGAGTTAAGACTTTATGTTTGATACTATGCCCAATTGTTGTGTGTTTGCTTATTATAAACGTATTTTATTAATTTTAATTATTTGGTAATAGGAAAACGAAGAGAGAAAATGTTATAATTATGTAAATATTTTTATGTGCGCTGAACTGAGTATTGCCTTGAAGTATATTATTTGCTTTTAGTTATTATAAAAACATTATTAATTGGATACAAATTTAATTTTTGTAATAATTTGTACACCTATTAAAGGCCTTAAAATATAAAAAATATTAAATGATTAGCTTTCGCATTACGCCAAGACAAGGTGCTTAAAAATATATTTTGTCTTTGCAAGCGCATATAATTGTAAAAAAAAACTGGAAAAACAAATATAAGCATAATAAATTTAATAATAATTTAGCATATAAAACTGAAAAGGTATAATTCAATAAAAATCTCATATATACCATAAACATTACCTAACAAAAGTAAAACTAATCAACTATTATAAATGTAAACTTGGATGTCTTGATAATTTTGAGAGTATTTAAGGAAATCCAGAGAAATGCAAAACATTTCAATAGAAGTAAAAGGCACGTGCAGTTTTAAACAGCGTATTGTTGTTAAGTTCACTTGTACTAATTCTATTGTTATATCCAAATAAAATAAAATCAAATGGTTATTTAAATGAAAAATTATTTGGCTTTGCCACAAAACAAAGATATTTGTAAATTATTTTTAAAAACTTGGATATTAGGACTAATTATATTAAATTAAATTTTATTGTTTTTATTAAAAAAATAATAATAATAAGTAATTATTGTTTTCGTTTTAACACCACATCCGTAGGTAGTATCAAGAAGCTAGGCCGATAGACTTACAAAATAAAAATCCTATTTAAAAAATAAGTCGAGTTCAAAAAACGAACTTAAAATTATGAAATAATATTTTCTATACATACACTAAAATTCTTAATATAAACAAAATCCATAGTTAAAATCCGGGAGGCCACCGCATAAAACCAAGCCAATAAGAGATAGGCATAAAACTTTTTTTATATTACTATGAACTATAGTCAATTCAAAGCAGCACTGCTGCCTCAGCTCAGCTTCAAATTGCATTAAGATATTAACGATTTAAATTTAAAACATAAACGCAAATATCTTAAAAACTAAAAGAGTTACAAAAAATCTAAAAAGCAAAAAATATGCCTTTTAGTAAGATCTATAAAAAAGGTTTTATATACATTTTTAATAAAATGAGTAATAAAGGAGATACAAGCTAAAAAGTGATTTGAGCCATTAAAAATTTCGTTAATATTTTTTTGGTGCAAGTATTCAATTAAATAAAGTTAAAATAAAATTTTAACTTTATTTAATTGAAAAAAAATGATAATAAGTGCCTCCTCTCTCTGGATGTTATATACCTGGCAGGACGCTTAACATTTCTCGTTCTTCTATGCTACTATGTGTATAGCTCATTGTTTAACTATTTTCATTATCGATTTAAATAATAATATAAGTAATGTATAAAGATAGTTACTCGTTTAAAATAATCTTTAAAAAAATTTAATCATATTTTAAACATAATTTTTTTATAGTTTTTTTTATACTATAATTTAAATAAGAATGGGTTTAATCCTAATATTTTAAAAGTTTAATGCTAAATAAACTAATAATTTTTGTTTTTTTTTATTCTAAAAATATGTTTAAAATTTTCTCAAGATTATTCTCAACAAGTAACTGTGTTTATAAATTATTAATATTAATATTTAAATCAATAATAAAAATATTCTAATAATGGTATAGCTCATCGTTTAAATATTTTTATTATTGATTTATACGGAGAATCATAGAAGAACGAGAAATGTTAAGCGTCCTGCCAGGTATATGACACCCAAATAAAGGAGGCACCTATTATCTTTTTTTTAAGTAAATAAAAATTAAATATTATTTTAGTTAGAGTTTCAAGTGGATCGGAATGGGTATAGTTATTGGATCAAAAAAATAAATAAATAAATAAATAAATAAAATATCCCTGCCACCAGGTTATCCCCCATGTGTATTAGTGTTTGTTTCATAAAATAAATAGAACATTTTGAATTAATTTTTAAATAAATTGGAGCTGGTATACTTACTTAAACCAAAAAAAAAATGTTATTAGCGAAATTTTTAATGGCCAAAATTACTTTTTTGTTTATATCTCCTTTATTACCTATTTTGTTTAAAATGTGTCTATACCCTATTTAATAGAGCTTACTAAAGGGCATATTTTTGGTTCATTACATTTTGTTGTTTATTTAGTTTTAGAAGTATTTGCGTTTTTATTTTAAATTTAAATCGTTAATATCTCAAAAACAAAAAGGGCTACAAAAAAATTCATAAAAAACTAACGTAGTTTTTTTATTAGATCATCAATTTAAATTATTTCCGTTTTTTCCTAAAATCAATAGTTTTCAAGTTATATTGAAAAAACGATTTTTTACGATTTTTTTAAGGTAAAAGAAATGTAATTTGAACCCGCTGAGCTAAGGCAGCAGTGCGGCTTTAAATTGATTGATTATTGTTCATAGTAATATAAAAAAAAATCATGCTTATCTCTTATTGGCTGCTGTGATCTTCCGGACTATGGGTACAAAATAAATTAGGAGCTTAGATTTTTTCGATTAAGCATATTTATGTTATTGTTTTATATTGGTTTTTATTTTTTTTTTATATATAAATGGCGTTTGTAAATGTGAGTACGAATTTCTCATGCAAACTTCATCCCCTCTTTTAACCTCTTAGAAGATAAAGTCTCAACAATACTACCTTTTTTTTCTGCCCCATGTTCACCCCCCATCAAAAGGTAATATAATTAAAATTGATGGTCTAATAAAACTACGTTATTTTTGTTAATTAAATTTTCTGTAGCCCTTTTAGTTTTGAAGATATTAACGATTTAAATTTTAACTAAAAACTCAAATTACTCAGAAACGAAAAGAGTTACGAAAAAATAGAAAAACCAAAAAATATGCGTTGTAGTAAGCTATATAAAAAAGGTTAAATACATATTTTTAATAAAATAAGTCATAAAGGAGATATAAGCAAAAAAAGTAATTTTAAACATTTAAAACTCCTTTAATAATATTTGTTTCTGGTGAGTAAGTATACCAGCCCCGATCCATTTAAAAATGAATTTAAAATGTTTTATTTTTTGAATAAAACTAACTTATACACATGTGCCTCAAGGCAATGGAGGATAACCTGGTGGAACAGAGATTTTATTTAATTTTTTTTTTGGTTTAATAACTGTACCCATTCCGATCTACTTGAAACTTATAACTAAAATAAAATTTAAACCTTATTAAATTGGAAAAGAAATAATAAGTGCCTCCTTCATCTGGGTGTTATATGCCTGACAGAACGCTTAACATTTTTCGATCTCCTATGCTACTCTGTATAGCTCATCGTTTAAATATTTTTATTATCGATTTAAAAATTAATATCAATAATTTAAAAAGACAGTTTCTTGTTTAGAGTATTCTTGAGAAAATTTTATTTATATTTTTAACATCAATTTTTTTTAAAGTTTAGTTAGCATTAAACTTTTAAAACATTTCTTTTACCGGATTACCATACATGTAGATAAATAAAGTAAATTAAGCGTTTTAAAATTGTTCGTAAAATTTTTCATAATTACGAAAATAAAAAAATCAGCATTATAATATTAATAAAAAGAATTCTGGGCTAATATCACCAAAATATTCTAAATATTAAATCTAAAGTTTCTAAAAAAAAACTAACTAACCAGAAGCTATTTATGAAAATCGTTTTTTCGCCTTTTAATTGGCGAGAGTAAAAATCAATGTAATTATTATTTTTTAAAATATGTATTTCTATATTTTTTTTGGTATTCCAAAAAAAAAATTATGAGGACACATTTTTAAAGCAAGTACTTAAGATCTAAAGTAATACAAGATAAAAATAATAGGATAGTACACACCCACTATACATACGTACGCTCGCGCTGGAGAAAATATTTCAAAGATTTCTCTGCCTCAACCCGGTTTTAACCGCAGGAAGGGTCTGCCGATACATAAAAGCATCTGATGCTATCATAAATAATATGCATTAGTTTTAAACTTGATAAAATACTTTTCAATTTTTTTAATTTCCAAACGTGCCTGCCATGACGTCATAACCGCCGTAGTGGTTTCCCATTTTCAATTTAACATTGTAATAATAGTTAATTTAAACATATTTAAACAGCACCTGAGTGGCTCTGAACCTAGCCTAGCGCGACCGAGCTTAGTTAGCTCCTATCTCATGAACACTAGGTATAAGAAAGTCTTTGAGCAAAATTTCAGCTTCGATTAAATACTTGTCGTCTGCCGGCTACCTGTTCCTAGACTATTATAGTTCACGGCATACTTAATGGTGTATTCATTAAAGCTCATTGCAAAATTATCATTTCATTTCAGCTAGTTGGCTTACACCCGGCAACAAACTTTCGTAAAGTGGCAATAAAAACTTCACTACACAAATATATCGTCAAATAAAAATGTTTTAAATAGCATTCTTAACTCCTTCTAAAAGCTTTGTCTACGTTGAATTTGTCCTTTATTTTCTTCACTTAGACTTAATAATAAAACTAAAGCTTACCAAGAAAATGTTGGGATTACACAGTTTCTAAGTAGGCATTTTTTAACTTTATTCTAAAGAAAACACAATTTATAGAACTGCATTTTTCCATTTAACAATGTAATCAAAATTTTAATAAACTGCAGAGGGCTCGTGCATTTATTTAGTAGCATCAACAAAGACAAAAATAATGCAATGATTTGTGTAGCACCCCTAGTAGATTAATATTTATTATAAATTAATATTTAAAATGAAAGACCAAGTAAACAATATATAGTTTACTTGGTCACATGGTCAGAATTATTTTTGCCAAAAAACAATTTTTTAAGAAAATATTTCTACAACAAGTAGGTACCAAAGTCACAAACAAAAAATATACATAACAATTTTAAACAAATACCTTTATTAAAATAGTGTTAATGTCATGGAGTAATATTAAATAAAATACACATTATAATTTTTTTTTATATAAGTGGTTATGGTAATCAACAAAGTAAAAAATGTCTTCCTAAGTAACTTGAGTGCATAGAGACTCGAGTAATATTTTTTTTTCATTGAGTACGAGTTTGACAAATTCACTCGAGTGACTCGAGTAAAAATGGGGCTCGAGTCGCATCACTAGTTTGGACGCCGGAATCACAACGGTGGTATTTTCATGTACTTGTCAACGCTGGATCTGAATTTGTGATCTAAAACTTTATACCTTACTAAAAGTTATAGTCCACAGTACAGGCCCCCCTTGGCAAGTTGATTACCACATACTTTATAATTCGTGAGGAACTTCGTTTCGACTAGTCTACCACACTTTTCCTCTGCGACTTTTCTCGATTCCTCCGCTTTTCCGCTCGAAAAAGCCCTATATTATGGCGATTTCCCATGGTTCTAAAAAGTCACAACCACAACTTTTTTTTTAGCTAAAGTTGCTGCAAATTTTGTTGAAAATGTGAATTTAAACTTGTCCGACAAAAATTTGTCCGACTTTTTCATGTCTACCGCTTGAAACATGCCCAAATGACAGGGTATTGAAAACCGATCACCCCATAGGTAATTTTTGGTAAAATTAATTGTAAATAATTTATAAAATACCATTTTATGTTTGTCCGACAAATTTCAAGCCGCATTTTTTCAGTCCGACAGCTGGAAATTGGAATTTTGACGGGGTATAAAAAATCGTTGACCACAAACCTAATTTTCACTTCTTTTTCTTTTAAATTTATTGTAGAAAATAGTAATACACCCGTCCGACAATTTAGTGTCCGCCTTTACCTCCAAAAATAATAAAAACTACATAAACATAATTTTTGCAGTGTTCCGTAACACCTCGTATTAAAACACGGATCCTAGATTAACACCTTTTCATTGAAAATCAGGTTCAAAAAAGTTTCTATGGTAACAACAATGCAACGTACACTGTAACCACTACCTCCTCCACTCCCAAGGCCGACCAGCAGATTTTGATATCGTCGGTCACGTGACAAACCTAGTCCAAACAAACGCACCTATAGATACGTAAACGGGCTAAAAAACATTTTTTTGAGGCATTTTGGATATTTTTGAAACTATGAGAATTAAAAGGAAGTATGGGTACCTTATTTTATAACATTTTGTAAGCAATCGAATAATAAGAAATCGTCCGCCCGTGCTGAAAGCTCGTTCATAACCCTAAAACTTTGCTGCTTTTTTATTTACATTGTGGCGATTTTTTGGTACACTTTTGGATCAACATGAGAAAAATAAAATATGCCTACTTTAAAAGGATAAAACCTATCAAAAACATACATAAAATTAATATACATAAAATGTAAATATGTTTTCCTTATTACAATTTAAAAGTTTATTTATTTACCTACAATATCCTTTTTCTTCCCAACATGTTCCCAATATAGTTTTTTCTTTAAATTATTACCTTGTAGTTTAACTTTCTATTATAACAATAAAATTCCACATTTTTATCATTTTTGTCCACTTTTATTAACACCGCTTATCTTGTTTAAATCCACTAGCCGCTTCTTGCTCCGCACACTTGTGGAAGAGGTTCAATAATTAGCTGTACGTATTACAAAACCTTTCACTTAAAATTTCTCATCACAAATAGCCACTAAACTTAGGTAAGTTTTGTTGTACTTTGGATATTTTTTGTATGATTTTAAACACTTTTGCACTATTTTTACAATTTACACCTACTTTATTTTGATTTAAGCATACACGAGAATTTTTTGGTCATTTCAGGGGTTTTTTTCGTATTTTGTGGGGGTTTTTTTTATATAAACAAAAAAAAAATCAAAACGAAAATAAAAACAACAAATTTGGTTACCTTAACAATCAGATACGGTTTGGTTTGTTTTGCCTAGGTTTGTCACGTGATTATTACGCTTGACGGCCTGCTCAAGTAAAGGAGGTAGTGCTGTAACTGTCTCGGGTTAAGTACAGGGTAGGTCAAAAAATATAAAAATTGTACAGGAGTAAAGCACCCTTATTTAAAAAAATTCAGCAAAAGGTTATAAAGAAAAGTTCAGAATTAAAAGTTATGCCTGAATACTAAAACATGGCCTCCTAAGATTTTTTTTGTTTTTTTTTTGAAAAACCTTTAAAATTTTTCTAATTTTTTTTTATTTACCTTAAACACTCATAATTTATTTTAAATCAAATTAATTTCGCATAATTTTGTTCAAATTCAAGCATATTTGTAACATTAACAAAGATTTTTAATTTTTTAGGGAATCACAAACTTCATGTGTGTTGCAACGTTATTAAAATTTTACAAAAATTCTTTTTAAAAAGGTAAAACATTAGTAATAATAAAATGCATATTACAAAAACGCTCTTTTAAACTGCAAAAATTTTATTTTATATATTTATAAAAAAAACTGTACAAATTAAAAGACATCATTAAAAAACCTACTAAAATTATCGCGGATACTCATGAAAGAAAAACAAATATGGGTTAAAAGTAAACATTACGACGGTTTGGTCACAATAATTTTTTTTTCTTAAATATTTATTCTTCGCTTATTAAGTTTATTTCATTTCAAATGCATCCTCCAAGACAGTTATTGTTAGCTGAGAAGGCCGAATTAGTTTTAATATGTAGATATAACTATAAATCAGTACGTAAATATATATATATATATATATATATATATATATATATATATATATATATATATATATATATATATATATATATATATATATATATAATATATATATATAAATAATTTTAATTTTCTCCTGGGTTTTTCGGTCATTTTTAAATTAATTTGAAATAAAATTAAAACATTTCTTTGACTTTCGTTTATTTCCAATTAAACCATCATCAGAATCTAGAACAATAAGATGTTCTTAATGTCTTTATATATACAATTGGAAACAAAAACAAATAACAAAAATTAATTAAAGGAAACAAATATAAAGTTACATACCTTTTGCCTTTCATAAACTTACACTATCTAATAAGATTTAAAAAATTCAAAATAAAGATAAAAACCAAACACTTAAAAACTAAACGATGAAACTATTACGCTTTACATCTTGAATGTAAGTGATGAAAAATAGAGTATATTTTATAAATGTTGGGTCTACCCCTAACTGTACATAACTTTGGGCTTTCCAGCCCTAATAGGTGGTAAAAATTTGCATTTATTATCCTGTAATTAGGTCGTTATAGACGATACTTAGATTACCAGTGTCAGTCCTAAATTTACAGTATTTTTTTTTTTTTGATATGAATCATTTCTTTTAGGTTTCTTTTTTATAGTTCGTTTCGTAATCTAGAATTTGAACATTTTGAAATTAAAATTATGTAGTTCTTTTATTGCATGATTGGAGAGCTGTTGAATTATTTTAATATTTCTTATGCTTGTTTTGTGTTCATTTATTCTATTTTTAAATATTGCTTTGTTTGTCAATATAGTTTTTGACAATCAAGCAATCTATTTTATAAATGAGGTTCGTTTGATCTAATTTTGGGATTTCGGTTTTAGTTTTGTGAAGAGGGATTTAAATTTTTAGCGGTTTTCAGATACATGAATGTTAAATGGATTCAATACTTTTTTATTTTATGATTTATTTCAGGGTTGTAGGGTAATGAAATAATTCCTTGTCTTTATTATTGTTATTATTTGATTTCTATTAGGGTTATTTAAATGAGTTATACGTCTTTTTTAATTTGTTCTGTGATTTTTTTTGGATATTTGTTTTTTGTAGGATTTCTTTACTTTTTTTAAACTTTTTTGGGCTGTGCTGTATCAGAGAGTTTTACAGCTCTGATACAAAGCACAGACCAAAAGTTTGAAAGAAATCCTACAAAAAAAAATATCCAAAAATTCACAGAACCAATATAAAAGCACATAAATCATTTATATAACCCTAATAGAAAATCAAAATAATAACAAAATAAACAAGAATATTTTCATTCCTACAACCCAAATAAATCTAAAATAAAAAAGTTGAATCCATTTAAATTCATGCTGAAACCGCTAAAATTCTAAATTCTTCACAAAACTAAAACCGAAATCCCAAATTAGATCAAACGACCTCATTTATAAAATAGATTGCCTGATTGTCAAAACCTATTTGACAAAAGAATATTTAAAAATAGAATAAATGAACACAAAACAAGCATAAGAAATATAAAGATATTCAACAGCTCTCGCTAATCATCAATAAAAGAACTACATAATTTTAATTTCAAAATGTTCAAATTCTAGATTAGAAACGAACTATAAAAGACCTAAGAAATGATTCTATCAAAAAAACAAAATACAAATTTTAGGACTGACGTAATAAATCGTCTATAACGACCTATTACAGGATAATAAATGCAAATTTTTCCACCAGCAACCCAAGTTATGTACGTTAGGGGAGACTAACATTTATAAAATATACTCTATTTTTCATCACTTACATTCAAGATGTAAAGCAAAAATGTTTCATCTTGTTTTTAAGTGTTTGGTTTTTATTTTATTTTGAATTTTTTTCTTTTAGATAGTGTAAGTTTATAAAGCAAAAGTTATAACTTTATATTTGTTTCCTTTAATTTTGTTATTGTTGTTTCCAATTGTATATGCTTAACTTAGCGTTCTGGTGATGTTTAATTGAAATAAACCGAAACGTCGAGAAATGTTTTAATTTTATTTCAAATTAATTTAAAAAAATGACCGAAACCAAAATTAAAAAATTATTAATTTAATAACACGGTCAGGAAAACTAAAACTAAATATATATATATATATATATATATATATATATATATATATATATATATATATATATATATATATATATATATATATATATATATATATATATATATATATATATATATATATATATATATATATATATATATATATATATATATATATATATATATATATATATATATATATATATATATATATATATTATATATATATATATATATATATATATATATATAATATATTATATATATATATATATATATATATATATATATATATATATAAGTTACATTTTTTCATAAAATAAAATACTTTATTGGCAATTATAAATATATGTACAAAAGTTTTACGATTTTTTTTTATCTTTTTTTTTTGTCGGACTAACGATTTGCGGATATATTTTTGTCGGACAATATATTTTTTTCTTTAAAACATACTTTTCTTTCGTGTGTTATTTTTGTCCGACATGTGGTAAACGATTTTTTATACCCAGTCAAAATTCCAATTTCTAGCTGTCGGACTGAAAAAATGCGGCTTGAAATTTGTCGGACAACCATAGGATATTATTTTATAAATCATTTACAATTAATTTTACCAAAAATTACCTATGTGGTGATCGGTTTTTAATACCTTGTCATTTGGGCATGTTTCGAGCGGTAGACATGAAAAAGTCGGACAAATTTTTGTCGGATAAGTTTGAATTCACATTTTTAACAAAATTTCCAGTAACTTAAGCTAAAAAACAAAGTTGTTGTCGTGACTTTTTAGAACCTTGAAAAATCGCCATAATATAGGGCTTTTTCGAGCGGAAAAGCGGAGGAATCGAGAAAAGTCGCAGTGCGCAGCCTTTTGAAGCAGATTTTTTTTATATACAGGACCCAGCATAAACCCAGAAGAAAAAATCTTCTAAATGACTGAAATTTAACAAAAAGAGTGTCTTAAGCAAACTGATCAAAAGTTTTGACAGGCTTAAAATGCGGTGATGCATATTTTCGAGATATTAGGCCTCTAAGTGGGCCTTTTAGAGTTCTCCGAATAGCTACAACTGAATAACTTTCACAAGTCAACAATTAATTTTAATAATATCTCCAGACTAAGTAACAATATACAAGGGTTTTTGTAGTCACCAAATCTAAAAATGGTATTTGCTTGACCATGCAAGGTCACCTAGGGGGCCATTTCAAGGTCTTCTAAAGGTTAATTGAAGGAGGGATCCCCAATTTACCCATATTCCAGTATGGGAAGTATCACATTTTTTATTGTGGACTTAGGTTCTATAGAAAAAAAAGGCTCATTTATTTAAAAAATATGGGACAAACCGTAAAAAATGACAAAAACGAAAATCATTTCTTTTTCTTCGTAGAATTTAAATCTGCTATAAAAAATAAAGCATTTCATTTTATTTTTCGATAAAGTCAAAAATCACAAAAAGCACCAATTGGAGGCCTAATTGACGCCCTTTAACTGTTGTCAATTTGTACTTATTTACAAACGCCATTTATATTAGAAAATAATGATGTAATTCAACGCGATGGAGAAAAAGGGTAGCAATATTCCGCGAGAACAGAGAAAATAGCTGCGGGCAAAAAGCTACTGAACTAGTACTTGTTAGTATAATGGCGAAGAGTCTGGCTTATTGATATGAGCTAACGATGTGGTATGAAAAAGAAAACATCTTAAAGCCTTGGTCAAATTGTAGTGCAAAATCTTTAAATGTTTACAACAAAACTATTACTGCCTATTCCAAAAGAAATATTTGAGTGCTTACTTAAAACTAAAAATTTCGGAATAATAGGGTAATTTAAATAAATTTCAAATTAAATTAACTTTAAAAAAAAACTTAAAATTACGAAATAATATTTTATTTACATATACTAAATTATTCCACCAACAAAAACAAAATTAAAAATAGATACAAAAAAATTTGGGGCCTACATTTTTTTTGGGTCGTTTCCAGCACTTCAATAAAATTCTTAATACTCAAATATATAAAGAAAATTAAAGGTTGTTAAGTAAAATGTCTTCTTCACTCTGTATTATATCGGATGTTTCGTTTCTTTGTTAATTAATTTTATATTCAATGGCTTTGCTGGCACCGACCTCAAATAAATAGTGTCCTCTTTTTAATATTGTTTTTGTGGGATAATTAAATATGTGTATAAAAATATTATTTTATAAATAAAAGTTATTTTTTAAAGTTGATTTAATTTTTTTAAATAACATTTTTATGTTACTTTTACTAAAGATAAGATATGATAAAATAACTTACTTTTCTTGGAACAGATCAGTTCACATAAGTTTTCGTGGAAAAGTGTACATTTTTCTAACGTGACATAATTCTACGTAAAGTTCTAAGGTAACCAGAAAGAAATTGTGTAAGAAAAGTAAATTAAAAACTGTAGAATTGGTAGCTGCAGTTTGAAGTGGTGATAACAAAAGTGATTGGTGGATGGTATAGTAGAAACATAATAGAGCAGTCAAAGTAACATTTAAACACAAAAAATAGAGTTACTGTACACAAGTTTTTATTTAAAACAACATAAAATTGATAATATCAGATTATTACATTCTTATCAATGGGGCTCAAATTTACAAATTATGTGAAAGGAAAAGTTGCCCTTGATTTTGGCGCAAAAATACACTTGAATTTAGTAAAAGAATTTATTTTTATGTCTCTTAAAACCCAAATCGCCTTCCCAACTGCAAAGTCGCATAAGGCGTAAAGAAAAGACGACGCAACAGCACAAATAGAAATTGTTTTGTAACACAAGAGAAATCAGATTTTTTTAAGGTCAAAATTTAAAGGTATTTCTTTTTTGGGACACCTCGTATCACTTATCACTCTTGTGCTACTTGGTATAATTTATTGACACATTTATAATATCAAAAAGCTTATTGTTGAGTCAATAATTTAATGTATTACTTTATCAAGGAAAATTGCTTTTAGTTGCCACAAATTATTATTAAAGTTCGAGTTCTCTCTTAAAAGACGGTTCAAGAAAAATGATTAAAAAGTTTAAATGTTACTTTGACTGCTCTACTATGTTACAACTATACGATCCACCAACCAATCAATTTTGTTATCACCACTTCAAACTACAGCTGCCACTTCTACAGTTTTTAATTCACTTTTCCTACACACTTTCTTCCTGGTTACCTTTGAACTTTACGTAGAATTATGTCACGTTACAATGGACACAGAAAATTTTTTAGAATAGCTTTACTAGCTTAGAAAAATGTACACATTTTTACAAAACTTATGATTGACTGTTTAAAAAAATTTATGTGCTAGCCAAATTTCTTGGTCTAAAACACAAAGAAAGTAATAAATATTACCCTAAAAAAATTGCTATTTTTTTATCAAAAACTATAAAGACATCTGCAGATTGACAATCTGCCCAAATAAAATAAAATCTTTACGTGCTCATATCAAAGGAGAAACTCTTACGACAGCAAGCTTCCCAGATCATTCTGGCTGCCGTACTGACCGTACCCGGTCTTCCGACGCACGGGCCTCGCGATCCGACCCCTTCTCCTTTCTTTTATTTCATGCGCTTATTTTCTGGCGCACAAAATGTCGAGCCTTTATTGGATGCGCTATGTCATCACAAGTTTACAAAGCCATCAGTGAAAAGGAATTTTATTCACACTTCAGCGGTGTTGCCAAGATTATATGGGATTTTACCGATAAGAATAGATTTTTTTTTATAAAAATAAATAAGAAAGGAATATTAGTCTACCTATGGCTATGGTAAAATAGCTTTTATGTTGTCAAAAGTTTCTGCAACAGTCACGGCTAGTTAGGCTGTTAGTGTGTGACGAATAGCAAAATCAAAAATACACCGATAACCTAAATGTCACTTTATTGTTTTAAAAAGGTAGAGCTCTATTTTACATTTATGTTTTCAGTATGGGTACACTAAAACCGATTTAACCCATTTGATTAAACTTTATTCATAAAAAATGCAATAAACATGTTTGCAATTAACTAAAAAAAATAATTGAACACCTAAAACTTTTTTAGATTTTAGACGTTCGTAGTTTTATTCATATAATATTTACGGGTTTAAAAATATTTTGTTAAATGGCTGTCACAAAAAACAGGTAACCAAAAAAAATAGAAACAAAATTCAAAAACCATAACTTACTAGATTTTAATAACTTATTTTTGGTGTGTTATTTTTTTCTGTTTTTTAATAAAATAAAATCAGCCAAAAAACAAAAAAATCAGTTTAAACAAACCTCACTACAAGAAAACAAAAGAGTAAGATTTAAAGTTTGTCGTCTTTTTCGTACTTCCAGGATTTCTTTGTCCATGCACATCATTTTTTTTAATTTGGAAGGATTAAGAACTGGATTGGTCAAAGCAAATAAAAACAAAAACGTTAAGCACAGTATTAGAGCTGATGCGATTCGTCTAATTGGATTCCCATTTTACGATGTACCCTTAATCTAAAAATAGTGTAAGCTTTCACTTGACAAAAATCCAAACTAAATAAAAATTAAATCATATATTTTGTTTAATTTAACCTAAATTTTATTAAATTTATTCTTGGTTATAAAATAAGATGTTTAAAAAACTTAATTTCAAATAAAAAATAGAGGATCTTCTACAAATAAAATTTAAAATATATTTTTCTATTTTAATTAATGTATATTCTTCATGTCGAAAATGTACACAAAGAAAATATTGATTAGAGGGGGTAACAAAATATATAATTTATATTTTGTTAAGGTTTATTAAATCCTTTTATTATCTACTACTTACATTTTTTCAATTTATTTAATACTCTTAACACCACCTTACGACCAGTAGTGAAATTAATACGCGACCTTGTAATTTCACGGTTAAAAAAAGCAGTTGTCACATTAGCCAATTAAACCAGAGATATGAGAGGAGAGTAGAACGCTCCTCGGTGAGTGCGCATTAATTTTTTCGGGAACTTAATGGGTGACGCCATTTTTATAACCAAATGTAATTTCCCCTACGAGCGAGACTTTTGTGCGTGCTTTTGTGGATTGTTTGTTTTTCTTTCGTGTCTTGTGATTGTTTAGTTTGTTTTTTTTTTTAATTCAGAATGTTTATTGCGGATTTTTGGTGGTTTTAATTTAAAAATGATGTCCTGTTTCGTTTGAGAATACAAGAACTATATTCGAAAGGCGAACAATAATTAGGAATTAAGTTTTATGAGTAAGTATCTTTTTTAATTTGATCTTCAGTTTTAAAAACCCAGGGCCTATATCATATTGGGTGAGTTAAAAAAGAAATATTTTAATTTAAAAAATGTAGGCTTCTTTAATAAAAAAATATACATAATTTTTAAGTTAACATAACCTCACTTAACATTTTTGGAATAAGTCATAGAAAATTTAACAAAACAGGATGATTTTGAAAATATGTCAAAACCTATAATTTATTATTTTTTGAAATATAAACTTTCCTAAAGTAGCCCATACAAGCAACTGATATAATACCCATACTTTAGTATTGAATGCCCAAAGTGATAGAAAACCAAAACTAATGAGCAATGAAAGTTAGATATAGATTCTAAACTGTTAATAATTAAAAAAAAAATTAGGTTTTCCAAGCAGGCAGATTTACTTCAGCTGTGGCGAATTACTGGGCATAGTGGGTGACTGGACTTGTTCATGCTAAAAAAAGAAAATATTTAAAACCGAATGCTGTCCCATCTTTATTTTTACAAAAACCAGTTTTTCATCTAACCCAGGCTGAAACTCATAAAATTAAAACTCAATTTCCATCAACTAGTAAAGATGCCAGTAAAATGCAGTCGGTTAGAAATTTTATAGGGATTATGAAAAGCTTTTTCCAAATTTAATAAACCACTTCTCGGAAATAGCAGCTAATGAAGAAAACGACGGATTTTGGTTATTTTAAAAAATTGTTTAAAACTATTGTAAAATTTGCATATATATCATTGAAAAGAAATATTTCTAAAATTCAGGGTATAAATGTACTTCGTAAATAAAATAAATTAATATTATTCAACCAACAATATTACCGCTTATGCAATACTGTTTTGTTTAATTCAAGTTAATATAGTTCTGTTATATGTTTGTTTAAATTTATTTAGGTAGACCTTTTATTTTTATAGGTAGAATACAAAATACATGCACCTTAGTGTAGTTGGAAATCAAATATGCTTGCATTTTGCATCTTACCATTGTGTTTTAATTACTGTCTCTACTTTTTGCTAACCTTTTAGCCACACTTACCAACCTTAATAAGGTAAAAACCTATCCATAGAAGAGGTTAACAAAAGAAAAGACTACTAAAAGTACACTGTTTAAAAATAAACTATGTTTTTAAAATAAATGTGATGAACATATAAAAAAAGTGCATATTAATGTTATAGAATTAAGAAACATGTTAAAAGGGTCATGTGAAAGTGTTAATTATATTACTAAAATAAAAAATGTAAACGTGTGCTTACATTTTAGATTGAACTGACTAATAAAAATATTAGTCAGTAAATTTGTAGCCCGCATCTTTAACGTTTTAGTCATTTTGGTTAACTGTTGGATTTGATTTGTTTATAGAATAAAACCCTTGAATTTTTATATGTAGCATTAGTCTGATTTTTATGGTCTATTTTAATTTTATTCTAGTAGTAAATATAAAACAGTTTATTAGTTGTTTTATTTTATACATATAGAGAGTGTTTGAAAAATGCACAGCCACATTTCAATAGGTAATTCTTTTCATAAATATGGGCCCGAAAATGCATAGTTTCTAAGATACAGAAAGTTAAACTTAAAAAAAAATATAGGTTTTTATGTAATGATCTTAAATATCCTAACTTTTATATTTTTAAAACGAAATCACTGCCTTAAATTTGGTCTTGCATTTTTTAAATGTATATTAAATGCATCAGCATTAATAAAAGTTCCAATAGACCCAGTTTTACAATACCATTTTTCTAATTTTGACATTTAAAGTGACACTTCAAAGCTCATTGTTGTCAAATATCTTAGTTTTCATAACTAGTTATGAAAAGTAAAATTTTTCGCAAACAACTGGTGATGAAAAGTAAGATATTTGACAACTTTAATGAGTTTTAAAAAGTGTTACTTTTTTAAAATTAGAAAGTCTCAAAAAGAATCATATCATATTCAAAATTAGAAAGATATTGTCTATAACGAGTTGAGAAACACTATTTTTCATAACTCACATTCTGCTCGTTACGAAAAATAGTGCTTTTTCCCAACTGGTTGCACAAATAACTATTCTCACTAAACATTTGTTAATATAATAGTATTAGTAAATCAAAAATGTAAATTACACAATAAAGTGGTAGTTATTTCTTAGGAACTGTTATAATCATATAATTTTACAAATTTGGTAACCAACTTTTAAATAGTACGATTCAAAAAGTTACTCATCAAAAAAATCCTAACATATCACTCACAAAATAGTCACATCAATTTTAATCCTAAAAACAAGGTAATCACAAGAGAGGCATAAAGTATAAACGTATTTTCATAATGGCCTTTTTTCATATTTTAAATATTAAAAGTATGTTTTGTGATCGCCAAAAGTATATTTTATTAGCATCAACAAGTTAAATTTATAAACTTTTCCAAATTGTCACAATTTTAAAACAGTAGCTAAATAAAAGTGCGTAAATTTTCCATATAAAATATGTATTTTATTCTTGTTTGTTTTCTAATAGTTTAAATTGGCTTTCACTGATTTAAAAAATTTAATTAAAATATGACCTTTAAAAATCGAATTTACGTGAACTTCCTGCTCTTTGATTGACATTTGCATTTAAAATGATCCCTTTCGCAAATAGGTGAAGCGAATTCTATTTTCCTTCCATATCTCTAAATTAAACCAAAAAATGCGACACAAACAAGAGTACAATTTAGGCGAGAATTTATTTATAGATGTCGTATTTATCAGGAAGATGAGATAGGGATTATTATGGGAACATTTTAAATTATACTGGGATTTAGTATTTTGTGTTATTTCATAGACTCACGTTGGTTATATTGGGCAATAATCATCATCCATGAGAAACTGCCTGATGCTGAAGAGCTTTCTTGGTTACAACGAGCAACAAAATAATATCATTTGAAAAAGGTGACATATTCAACTAATATTTATACCATTCTGAAGATCCTAAATAATTTGTTTAACGTCTAAACTCAAATTTAAAACAGCTTTATTGTCTACGAAATAAATCTTACTGACAAGGCAATTAGTATTAACTATATGCTTGACATATTAATCTACAAATAAACATAAATCTAGTAATATCACAAACAAAAAGAACAAAATCAAAAATTAGTATTAATGTTAAACGATAAAAAAAAAGTAATATTTAAAAAAATTTTAGTTATTAAAAATTTATTTATTTAATATGGCAGGACAAACAATAGTAAAATAAACATAAAAAGTAAATATTGAATTTAAAAAGGTCTGATATTCTCTGGCTAATTATATTTACTTAAAATGCGCAAATATAAAATAAAATGTACATTCTTTAAATAAAATTGTAATTAAAAAATACCTAAATAATAAAACACAAAAAGTAGATCCAGAATTAAAATGGCAAATATTTTATGGGATAAAATAGACATATAATGAAATACACAGGTATAAAATAAATGTTTATTTATTATATTTAAATTGTCATTCAAAATGTCACTAATACAGTAATAAGATTAAGATAAAAGCAATTTTTTACCTTCTTTCTAATCCTAATCCCATTCTGCAGTTGTCTTTAAGGTAGTTAAATATCTTTTTAGCTTGATAAAAAATTGAATTTTTGGTCTGCAATTGTCGGAATTGGCAAATTGATTTGATTAAGTTGCCGAACACAATAATTCCGTTAATTGTTCAAATCATTTTTATACTTTTTATGAACAATGCATAATTTTTCCCGAACCGTCTAATAAGAGAGAACTCAAACTTCGACATAAATTTGTGGTAGTTAAAACCAATGTTTCTTGATAGAGTAATAAAATAAATTAGTGACTTAACTTTACTTAGCAATAAACTTTAATTTTAATTTGGATACATCTAATTTCTCTTGTGTTATAAAACACTTTCTATTGTGCTGTGGCTTCGTCGAATCTTTACGCCTTATGGACTTCGCAGTCGGGAAGGCGATTCGAGTTTAAGTGAAATAAAAATATTTTTCTTACTAAACTTAAATGTATATTTGCACCAAAATTAAAGGCAAATTTTTTAACTTTTCCTTTCACAAAATTTGTAAGTTTGAGCCCTATTGAAAAGAATGTAACCATCTGATATTATCAGTACTTTGTAAGTTTATGTTCCAGATTTCTAAGAACTTAACAAATTAATTCTAAGGGTATCAGTGCATATTTAAAGTAATAACGATCTTTCATATTTCTTTTGTTTTTGTTAAAGTAAAACAAATTAAGTCAATTTTATTAGTGTAATAAAAATGTATACTTTAGTTTAATTTATCAAAAATTTGTCTAGGTCAATATTCTTTTACTTTAGAATTTCCAAGAAGGCGACGTTGTACGATTTTCGTATTTTTTATATATTTTAAATTTTGTATATTTGGTTTAAAAAAAACTTATGTACAGTTACTCTCCTCTTTGTGTCATAAATAACAATACATTACAGGGGTTCCAAACCTTAGTTTGCACCTATGAATTCAGCTCATCTTTAGCACACAGCAAAGTTTGTCTGCAACTACTTATAGAGATGAAGTGGAACGATAAAACGTTTTTCCACTACAAGTTGTTTTAAACTGAGTAAAATATATTTTAATACCTTTCAATAAAAAACCAAACAGTTCTTTGAACCAAAAGTCAACATAAACCAATCTGAAAAAACGACTTATTGCCAAGCTATAACCGATTCACTAAATATAGGTGCTATTAAAAAATATCGTTATATGAAGGATCAATTTTTATTCTCCACAACAGCTCAAATAATTACGATCGATCATATTTACATGTAAGTTGATCAATTTAGTAATTATTTACTACTATGACCAGAGATAAAATTACCAAATACGGAAGAATATCTCACAAATTTAAGAACACTGTATCTGCTTTTTTATCATATCGCTGACAAATTCTAATATATTTTTAATTGTACATTTTAGTAGTGATCTAATATATACTTCATAGAATAAAATGCATCTTGTGCTATTGCAACAAAACCATTAAAACCCGCCTGCGAACTAAATTATGTTGAACAATTATACTGCGAACAGACTATTGTCCAAAATAAATAAAGCGCTCTTTGACAGTATATTTTTTACGTTTTCAGTTTTACCAACAAAAACGCTATTTACAAAGTCACAAAAGTTTTAATTAATTACGTTTTAAGGTTTTTACCAAAGGATCAAAACTGATTACTATTATATGCCGCGGCATGGTTTCTTGTTAAAAGCAGAAACTTAGGGCTCTTTGATCGACATTTCGTTAGGCTTTGGTGTTTAACAAACAAAACGAGCCAATAGAGAGATTGTAAATTTACGCTAGGCCCTTACACTCCGTTATTGCTGTAGCGGGCATACCGGTCGAATATATTTGGTTAAGCGCCTACCACAGGGTTTGCCTTACAGCCTAGTGTTATAAATTTTAACGGTAGTGAGTTGTAAGCAAGTGTACTAAGAATGCACCTACATGACTCTGCAATAGACCGTAAGATATGGTCAAGTTAGCTCTTCGAACATATAACTGCTAGAGGCAGCCTTGGCGCAATTGCACGCAGAGCTAGAGAGACAGGTTGTAGACTTGTCGCGTCAAGGCTTCCTCTAGTAGGTATATGCTTAAAGGGTAAGCTTATACATATAACATTTATTAAATGGGTCAGTCTTACAAGCTTTGAGCATATACCAACTGCAGATATATATATAATATATATATATATATATATATATATATATATATATATATATATATATATATATATATATATATATATATATATATATATATATATATAAAATATATATATATATATATATATATATATATATATATATATATATATATATATATATATATATATATAGAGAGAGAGAGAGAGAGAGAGAGAGAGACAGAGAAAGATAAATAGGTGTACAAGGGTGTAGTCAGAAGTTTGTTCAGGGGCAGACAAGGAGAAACTAATAAGATCATAAAAATTGACCCAAAAATAGAAATCTTTACAGCTACTCGGGTAAATGAAAAATAATTAAAAAATTCTTAAGTTACACTTGCGTGACCTTAAGGGGGATAGCTACTGTGACGGCCGAAAAAATGAGTAATGTTCGGAAATTTTTTTGACGGGATTAATTTAGGAATTTGTGGATCGGTTTTTTTTTTATTTATTAAGTGCACATTGAGTATGGTTTTTACAAATTTTTATAAAAAAATATTCAATAGTTACATAGTTTTAAACGATACCGTAAAGTAAACAAAAATATTTAAAAAATTCCCCCTCCACAACGACATTGATTTCTCGATAACCGGTTATCTGAAAAAAATCAGAGTTTATTGTAATCCGTATGAAGGTAGTTATCATTGCAAGTAGCTGTTAATGAAAATTTTAATTAAAACAATTTTTTAAGATTTCTTAAATCCAAAAAAAAACAGGCAAAAAAAATAAAAAATATTTAATTTATTGTCATTTTGTAAAAAAGCAAAATAAAAAATCACAACTTACCATTAAGACCTCTTTTTATTAATCTACTAGATGAAAAGCCTGTCTCCGCCAGGCGAGAGACAATATTAAGTAGCCTCTGTCTCCGTAAGACGCCTTCCGTACGGCTAACGGTAAAAAAACACTTTTTTGCTCCTATTTTTGTCCCGGGGGCGAAATTTAAAAAACGGGCTTCGTTAGGTTCTAGCCACTGCTAAAGACTACCACTGTGCCAAATTTCATGATTTCAGCTCAAGCCATAACTTTAGAATCACGTGGACAGACAAAAAAATATTAATACCTACATACATATAAATATATCCACGTTTACAAATTATATATATGGATAACAAGTTTATACTTTTTAAAGAAAAACTATAAAATTTTATAAAAACTGTGTAAATGTAGCTATCACAAAAAGCACAAAAAGCATCTATAAGCTGTGACTAGAAACATACACAAGTTGACAAAATAATAAAACAATTGCAATTATTAAAACAAAATACTGCCCCTATTAGATAACGCAAGAGGTATTCGAAATATTTGCATAAAAAAATTCTTAAGTGAAAAATTTTCAAATAGCTATGGTTTTTAGACAACAATAAATTGAAACAAATAATATTTGTTTAAATTCATAAAAAAATACAAATAAAGGACCCGCTTTTGAAATATAGATTTTCTCTAGAAGGAACACCTAAGATAATCAACTTTTACAAATTCCAAAATAAATTTTTTCTATGACGAAGTGTTTCCCTTGAGGCCAGTAACATTTGGTCAATAACTCCTACAAGACAAGGATACAGTGCTCAATTGAAAATTAGCTGTGACGTAGTCAACTGGCAGCTAAATGTGTTCGGAGGTCTTCGGAAGTTTTCGCATGACATCGCCGATTGAAGCTAGAACGATTAACAAGGTTGCCAAATAAACAAATTTATAACTGAGATTATTGAATTTGCAATAATGTAAAAAAATATTATTGATACAAGATTGCCTGTTTATAATTTACTAACAACTAATACCAGTTGTAATCTAGTAAACAATACCTGGTACCTAAATTGTTATAAAATATGAGTTGACTAACGGAAAGTTTAAACAGTATTTATTAAAAGTGTGAGTTATATTACTACGTAATTAATTAAAAATAAATATTTGAAACATTTAAAAGATAATCCATTACGCACTAAATCAAATGGATCTTAATATTTATTATTTTTATAATATGATTAAACATACAAGAAACTACGCTAGAGGCATTTGGCAACTCCGCCAAGCACTTGGGCAGAAACTAGGCATGAGCTAAATAACGATATTTGCATAACGCCATTATCGGCAATCGCGATTTTTAAATAACGGTGATTTAAAAGCGTTATCGCGACTTTTCGCACTACGTCAAACTACTCTTTTTATCATTTGCGGCTATTAGCGCTCTCGAGTGATTCATTTTGTTATGGCATATTAATTTCACTTGCCTGCCTTCTATTATACTGATTATAAACTGTAAAATTCGAGCTGCTGACTAGGAAACTTAGCTTTTTTTATGCAAAAATAATGTAAAATACTTACTTCTTTAAATACACCATTTTTTTGTTAACTATATGGAATAACTATATATAATATTATAGAAAACTGTAATACTGTTTCATAGTTCAGTGAAATACGTTGCATTTCGCTCTATATCACTCAACGCTTTTTTTTATTTATACATACATATAGATAATCTGTGCTCAACGCGATTAGCTGTGTTGCATGTTAGTTGACGCGATTTCGCATGTTTTTAAAAAATCGCTGTTTCTGTCAATCGCCGTTATTTGCGATTTTTGTCAACGTTTGCTATTAGCGATTTTTCAATAACGATGATTAAATCACCGGTAGTGATATATCGCTCACCCCTAGCAGAAACGATAGAAAACTGTTTGCCGACATATTGACAAGTGAATGAACCCGCGTCTTTTTAGATCGGTAATAGTGATTTTTTAGTAAGTTTTTCACTAAATTACGCGTTCCGAAACTATTAAAAATGCCAAATAAATGCTGCGTGCTCGTGTGCAACGAAAATTACGATAATGGGCCGAAAGTGCGCGTATTTCGGTTTCCCAAAGACGAACAATTACTTACTACGAAAGTGGGTGTTAACTATTCCGCGAAAAAACTTTGCGCCAAATAATTACAGCCGTGTTTGTGAGTGCCATTTTTCAAAGCAGGATTTTTTAACGACTGCATCGATGCGGGGTTTCAAAACCGGTGAGATCGTTTCAGTTAATTTAAATCCTTAGTGTACCAAGCAAATTTCCAAACTGTCCAAAATATTTGTCAAAAAATGTAAATTATCGAAAGAGAAAAAGAAAAATTAAAAGAACTAGATGAAATTAACTTTCAACAAGCAATTGAGGCAAGCAAACGTGAATATTTTGAGCATAAAAATCTCACAGAATATCAGACTTTCAAGGGGTTTACTTCTTTATTAAATTCTTTTAATATAGGCGAAGGGTGGTTTATGACAAATGAGAAAAACAAAATAAGCAAATTTAAAATAAATCATTCACCGGGTCCTTCTATTACTTGGGCTATTGTCCTTTCTGAGGATTTACAAGTTAATACATATTTACATGGGCAAAACTTTAACCATTGAAGTGAAAGAGAGTAAACTTAAAACTCCCTTTATGACAGATAGTTTGGACCAAATTAAAAATTTGCTTCGTACCATTGATAATACCGTGACCATTTTGCCAGATTCTAACCAAAATACCCAACATAATACGGACGGAAATGAGGATTTATCAAATATATATATTGTTCTAAATTTCATGTCAGAAACACTCGAAAACTTAAAATTAGAGAACTTAAAACAGAGAACTTAAAACAAGCCGTTCAGTTTATTGCTGAACAACTAAAATTGAGGACCTTGCAAAAGGAACGTTTTAGATATTCATTCAACACCATGATAATTTTTTCGATCTCATATACTATTAGTCCTCCCTCATGCCTACATATAAGGAGCCATTGGCCTATAATTTTGCCTTATCAGAAACAATTAGGAGTATTTGTAATAATTTTTTAACCGATCCCCATGTAGATGAGAAAAAAATGTTTTTAAATTTTGCTCCAAGTGTCTTTAAATACTTAAACCAAAAAGATAAATGTGTTAGTTTACTTATGGATAATATTCATTTGAATCATACTTGGATTACAAAGGGGGAAATATTGTGGGAGCTGCGATTAACAATAGTTCTTTAGCAACATCTGCATACACCTTTATGATTAATAGTATTTCCTCGGACTTTAAAGAAGTTATTCACATCGCTCCTTTATCTAAAATAAATCATAATTATTATCAAACTATCATATAATATAATATCATAAGACAGAAAATTTTCCGGCAAAATTTTTGACTGGTATGAAAGTTTGTTGCTTGGCAATTTCGCTTATGACATTATTAAAGATGTCATTTGCGACAAAATTGTTTTAATTTAAAGGATTTAAAAACTATAACTAACACATAAAAATATTTAATTAAATATTATTATAACTGTAATTATTATTGTTAAGCCAATGTAAGTCGAAGGGACTAAGTAACTCACTGGTTAATATTTATTTTAACGTCACCAATTTTCCAAATTTTTGCACATCACTTAGATTTAATTCTTTCAATAATAATAACTTTATTCCTTAAATAAAATAACAATAAAATATAGTTTAAACAGCTACATCATTTTTGCGGCAGGATAATACGCTGGTTATAAATATAATAATTTCGTACTTCTAGTAAATAAATATTAATTAGCAAAACAAATATTGTTTTTTTATCTAGGATAATCTAATAATGAAGAGTTTTTTAAAATTAAATAGTAGTTTCAGTAATTCTAAGTTATTGTACAGTATAACCCTATTTTAGGCGAGAAGTGTAGTAGTAAAAGTCATATTAACAACGCAGTTGTACTAATAATAATAATAGATAATATGATACATTCAATGATTTTGCTATAAAATGTCTATTTTTATTTAGCAAACAAAATATATAAAAACTTCCGGTATCCCACTATCAAACCCAAAAATTTTGGTTAAAACGATCAAAACTTCATAGAGAGCATAAAAAGTAGTTCTATTGATTTCTGAATATTTAATTGCCTTAAATAGCATAAAAAAAATCAAGATACTAAAAAATATAATAATTTGGTACTAAAGTAAATATTAAAACTGGTCTGGTTTATTTAAGTAAGATTAAAATTATTGTCACATATCTCAAAATAAAATAAAGTACAATAATTATATATTAGACCAATTAGAGGAAAGATTTCATTATTATTTAGTAAAATACAGTATTATGTATGTTTTTGGCAAAAGAAATATTTTATTAAGCGGAAAAAGAATGGGGTCCAAAATTGCGCTTTAAAAGTTTTAAACATATCCTACTTTTACACGAAAACTTAAAACTTAAGCCAACATAATCTAAAGTTTCTAAAACAAGTTTTTTCCCTGTACTTTTGAGAAATATACTTCATAAAATAAAATTGTTTTTATTAGTTTCTTGTCGGTAACGAATAAGGTTGTCTTTTGTGTCCCTTAATTTAAATTAGAGGTTTTCTCATGGAGCTAAGGGCTCAATAAAACCACATAAAATTTCAAATTAAAAGCGTTTTAAATTTTTGTAAAAACCTGAAATATTTTAAGTTTTTAAGGCAAGAATGCTTTATTATTTTAGCGAAGATCGCTTGTCAACCGGCTAAATGATTATTGGCCGCAACGCTGACTTCTCTAAAGCTCACTTTTCTGTACGAGTTCAAAAATTAATTAAAAAAATAACATGTAAAAATTTCGTTGTGCCAAAAACGTGATCTTCTAATTCATAACCAGCTGTAGGACTTAACACTTACCTAATACAAGATTTTGTGGGTGATAAAAGAAACGTTTTATTTTAGTTTGGATCTTTTATTGCTTGGTTTTAAAGGGATTTATATGCAACTTACAAACTTTATCAACAAAGTTCTTGTTTTAACTTTTCAAATCCTAACCATGTTCATAGATCTCGAAAACCTGTAAACTATGTCCCTTAATATATTTTATTAAAGCCTCTGAATAACACGAGGGATAATAATAAAGTATTCTACAATTTACAGAGCTTTTATACAGATATAGTATTTTTAAAGTTAAAGGGACACCTATTTAGAAGTTTTTGCACAAATATAGTTATAAAAATAAATTGTTGCATATATTAAAAGATCTTATATCAGTTTTTGGTTCACTAATTTCAATAATTATTTAAAAAGTAGTTTTGTTTGATAATTTTTTGGGTTAACTATAGTTTTAAAATTATTTTAATTTAAAGGATTTAAAAACTATAACTAACACATAAAAAATATTTAATCAATTAATAATATAACTGTAATAATTATTGTTAAGCCAATGTAAGTGGAAGGGACTAAATAGCCAACTCGTTAATCTTTATTTTAACGTCACCAATTTCCCAATTTATGCACACCAGTAGTGAATACATGAGAGTGACTCCTCCTCCTCCTCTTTTCAATCACATTCTAACCGCCTCCTCTTTCAATCACATTCTAAGCGCTCCCTCCTCTTTCATTCACATTCTAACCACCTCCTCTTTCATTCACATGCTAAACGCTTCCTCCGTCATTCACATTCTATCCACGCCAGCTTACGTATCACATTCTAACCACTCTATCCCCTCTTTTATTTGCTGGAGAATAAAATCATGTGTGCAGCAGAATTTTGACTTAGTTTAAAATTTATAAGTGTACAATTTATCCAAAAAATTTAAGTATTACTTTAGTCATCTGTGTTTATTCAATTTTTCACATGTCATCTACTACTACAACTAATTTAATTGAAAAGCTTAAGTCGATTGAAGAAAGTCTTATAAAAAAAATTAATGAAGTAAAAGCAGATTTGGAAAATACAACTGAAGCATGTTTTCTTAAAGGACTTATTGCATGGTTTAAAAAAGGTGTACAAATATGTAAAGATTATTATGAGAATAAAAATGAAATTGAACTTGTGCAACGTTTGTTAAATACAGGATTTCTAAGTGAAGCAAGTGAATTAAAAAATTATATCAAAAATCAAGAAGTGTTAGACAAAATTATCGAGTCAGAAGTGGAGATGTATTTTGCTGAACAACAAATGGAATTTGTATAATAAAATTGATTTGGTAATAAGTGAAATTAATGAAGACTTTTAATGTCTGAAGCATGTTCTTGCTACCTTGCACTTGCTGGTGACGATATGCATGAGGCGCAAGACTTTTCATTTTATTTTGACTATATGGATCATGCAAAAATGTGTAAAGAAGCCTCAAATTACTGTGTTGAGTTTTTAAAAACAAAAGACATTAATAAACTTTTTGTAGAACTTAGAAAATTAGGATTTATTACTACCATAAATTATATAATTAAAAAAATGAACATAAAAATAAGACAATAATTTAAATAAATTTATAGTAGACATAGATGATGTGGTATTGTTGTGATCTTCAACATCTGACGCATGCGTAGTACATGGAAGTCTGTCTGGTCTGTCGCAAGTAAGGTCATGTCTAATATTTATATTTAGTAATAATGTTTATTAATAATATTTATTGTATAGGTAAAATATTTGTTATATGTAAATAAATTTATATTTATTGTATGGGTAAAATATTTGTTATATGTAAATAAAAGACTAAAAATAAATTTAATGTGTATTTATTCATACAAAAAAAATTATCATACATAAACAATACATTTGATAATGCACACATAGAAGGTGATTTCGAATGAAAAAAACATTTAGGTGTAGACAAACGTAGCTCCGGTTTTTCATCTAGTTCAATAACACGTCTAGGACAATACTTCCCAACATAGTCAGCTTTTTCACTTCCTTTAACATAAACAAAATCAGCTTCCTTGGTCAAATGTTGTATGATATTTGAAAAATATTGTAGTGGAGTAAATCCAGTAGTCCAATTAATGCAGTGATGATTCTTCATTAACCATGTGGCTTGCTTGTGTAAATCTGGTGAAAGACAATTTAATGGAAAAGGTTGTTTAAAGATATGATGACTAATTCTGCTTCCATCATATGTAGCCATTTCTTTAGGAATAAATCTATTTCGCTCATCTTTGAAACCTTGAATATCCAAAACTAACCTCATATTTTTAATGAGGCAAATTTTGTAAACACAAATTTTCGTCGAGAATATTCTTGAATTTGTTGTTTTAGTATTTTTAATTTATTCAGAAAATTTTCAATTTTTTGATTTCTCATTGAACTCATCACATCAAAACTGTTGTTACCTCTCCAAAGTCACAAGTATAACTAAATAATTTTTTAACTAATTTTTAAATAAATTTGATGGAAATAAGAGTAGGGATAAAAGTTAAAGTTGTTTAACAATTTTAGTTAATGGATTATAGGTAAATATTTTATCATGAATTATAAGACAATATGCTGAAGTTTTAGCGGGAATTTTTCCTCTGTTTCTAATTTCAATTCTCATTGTTACAGGACCTGTTTGTAATGAATCTCGTTGGTGTGAACAGTTAATGTAAACAATTGGTGCATTATCTTTATACTCTTTAGGACTAAAAATTGGTTCAATAGGATGATTATAATACATTTGACGAAATTCGGAATACATCTCATATAAAGTAGCAAATTTGTTGTTTTTAAATCCAGTTGAAGATCATTATATGGTTTCCCTTCGGATTTTAAAAATACATTTATATTTCTTAACCCAAATGACCAATTTACTCATATCTTTATTAATATTACCTCGTCTGTTGTTCTGAAAGGCAATTAAAACATGTCGTGGGGTTTCAACTTTTCTAGAAGTCTTAACTGGCCAATTATGTCTTGTTGCTCTAACAATTCAGGATATTCAACTAGTTCCCAACTTCTAAATGTAATTAAAATATCATTATTTTTGTCAATTATCTTGGTAAGAGCTAATTCGTGAGGTATAGCAACTGTTAAATGTGGAACTCGCAACAAAGTTTCGTAATTGAAATTTTTGGTTTTTCTGTATCATCTATTGACACAAGAGCATTAGTGTCATCATTACTTCTTATTAGTAATAATTCTTGTTTGTGAATTTAAAATAATTTTATTGTTATCTTCAAAAAAACCTGAATATAATTTAAGAGGAATACATAAAGAGACATTACCCTTTTCATCTGTCATAATATTTTGATTAGTTAATTTTGGAAACCATCCTGCATTTTGTAGTTTAGTACTTTCATTATTATTAAAAGATACATAACCTTTTATTGAAGAAGAAATACCAATATCACGAACAGAGTCGATAGTTACTCCATTTAGAACATATCTTAATTCTTTAAATAAAAATCCGGTGCATTATTAATTAAATTAGTTTTTGTTAGTGGGGTACCGTCTTCTTTAGTAACCTTCAATTCTAAATATAGTTCACTCTTACAAGGAAGTGGATATTTTCCTGTTTGTTGCAATGAGATTCGTATTTCATCATTTGGTCCTAATTCTAAAATTGGAGGTCAGCACTTAAGGGTTAAAATATGCGATTTAAATGACCTTATTTGTAAGTAAACTTATAAATTTTGTATAAAAAACGTTTACGCAAAAATATGTTTTAATAAAAAGTCAAAGGACGTTTTTAGAACAAGTTAAAGTGGCTGGTCTAAAACTCTACAACAAAAAACGTCCATTAAACGTTTTTTTAGATCCGTACAAAAATGTTTATAAAATGATTTTAAAAGAGACGTTTTTAAACGATTTTTATTGATATTTTAAAAATCTTCGTAAAATACGTTTACAAAACGTTTTTTCAAAGTCCGCAAAAATAAGCGTTTGTTCCTTCGGGTTTTAAAAACCTACCACAAAAAACGTTCATTAAACGTTTTTTTTTGGTTCGCTATGGAATATTTTTAAAAAGTTTTCAATAATGTGTTTTAAACGCTTTTTTGCTTGTTAATTTTAAAATGTGCTCTTTATGATTTTGCATTTATTTAAAAAGCAAAAAAGTGCATAGCTTAGACCGACGCGTGTACGATGGGCTACCCTGTACAGGAAAACCATAATATTTGGAAGTGTTAATTAACATGAGATTTCCAATGGCCAGCTTGACGATGCACCACCCGGCCACCCGGTAGAAGAAATAAATATTTGATATTGAAATATTAATTTTTATTTTAAAACTAAGCTTAAAAGCATTTATAATCATCCATTGTTCTAAAATGGCTTGATTTTTATAGGGAAATCTGAATAATCGAACATTGTCCGTTCTTCTACTCCGTCTGCAATCATAATATTGGCATAAATTGCCAGCATTTGAAGCCATATATATATATATATATAAACAGTATTAAGTCCGTCGATTCCCGCGCAGGTGTACATCGATACTGCGAGAGTGCGCGACGGCGGTCACAAAACAAAATATATTATAATATTATTAAACTCATAGTCGACGGAGCTAGCCTAGCAGCCAGCTTCCAACGGCAAACAATTTGGAAACGCGGTCAGGCGCCCGGTCGCGTTCTGGCTCGATGGAAGCAGGCTCGAAAACTCTGCTTCCATAGGAGATTCAAAATTTTAACACTGGATGGTTTTTCTATAGTGGAACTATAATATTCTTTGCTTTGGGTGATCGCATGATCGTCGTAAAACTTCTTCCTGGAAGTTTTCCTCCTTCCGAAGAAGAGGGGAGTTGTCACGGTTAGTTTTTATTCCTAGGTTTGTTTTTAATAATTTAGTTGGTTTACCTTCATGCAGGTCGGTTTTCATTTTTTTGCAGTTTATTTTTGGCAAAAGGCTCCAAATTTGATTGTAATTGCTGGGTTACTTCTGTTTTTCTATCGTATTTGGTATCCTACCTTATGCTTTACGTTGCTTTTACCCCTCGTAGTATTGTGTACTAAAAAATTAACATAAGATACCTCGAGTCGATAACTGGCCTTAATTTTGTTCGATGTAACATTAATTTTGAGGTACATCTTTTACTATTGACTAAACCAAGTTTATTAAGTAGGTTAGGTTCACTTTGTACCAATCAATATTTTCTAATTTAAGTAGGGACTTACCTTTAAAACGTTGGTATTTAGGATAAACTATGTCAGGGGTTCGTAACCAAATTTTGTTTCTCTAGGTATTCGGTATGGTTTTCCACCTATATACAATCCTCGACAGCTGGTAGGTTGGTCTAGAAATTACATTTCCTTAGCAGTTTTGCTTTTATTGGCTATGTAGGAAGGGTTGTTTACATTACCTTTCGTATTTACCTTAGTTTGTTTACTTTATTTTTTTTTTATTCCCAACAGTTGTCATAGGGGTCACAAGGGCCAGAGCAGTTTCCTTTGCCTCCAGAGTCTCTTTTGTACAGGTTCTTTGTATTTTATCCTCTTTGCATTGAAATTTTAAACATTTCTTAATTTGGATTGTTGTATAATTTTGTTTGAATTTATTTTTGACAAGACAGATGACAGTTCGAGGGAATGTTATTTGGGCAGCGTGGGTAGGGAACTCAAAATGGTGTAACGATGTTGCCAATTTAGGGGCGAGAAAATTCCTAGAATTAGCAGCGATGTGCGTGCGCCCACTGGTACTTTTGAGAAGGACAAAGGGCCATCGGCCATGTTTTACCATTGGCACTTTCCCGTCAATCTTCAATCCGAGAACTAGGAAAATTTGCAGCTACTGGTATTCAAGCCATCTTCGTAGGATTTGTGCGCAAATTTCCCAAAAATCTTTCCCGATTTAAGTTACCTTTAGTTGTGTGTTTATTTTGGTTGTTTTGCGTTGCCTTTTTGGCAGTTTTTTGGGAAAGAAATCTGCACTGCAGGATTTGTAGTTCGACGCCGCAGGGATCACGTGTTAGTTGAAAATACCCCTTAACACCTTGGGTAAGTTCTTCTAGACTTATTCTAACTGAGTATTTTCCGTATAAAACGGTATTTTTGTAGATTTATTGGGGTTTTCTTACGACGCGCTGGTGGTTCAGGGATTTTCATCATTTTCTTTATATATTACGTCATGCGTTGGGCAAATCGAATTTCAGTAAGAATTAATTATTAATTACCCTAATTACACAAATTTAAGGGGTTTGTTGTGGCCAATTTATTGCGATTATCGCAGTTTTATTGAATCATTCTTTTTTTGTTGTTTTTTTTGACAGTTACGTTAATTGTCTACTCTAATTAGCGTTAAAGTTTTAATAAATCGCCGTTAGATGGCGCTTGTGTATAGATTCTTTGTTTCTTTTAGTATTAATTAATTTTCTGGGGTTAAATTACCTTCTTTTGGTAATAAATTTTAATTACTAAGTTTTCTTGTCATAATTTTTCTTTTTGAGACTTTTATTCAGGGAATAAGTATCTGGGTTACTGTTCGAGACCTATTTATTATTTAAATTGTCAATTTAGTAGGCCGAAAAGGCTTTGGTTATGCTTAACAAAAATTAGTTATTTATTTTTTACCTTATTTAATTAGTTTTGGGCTTTTATCTACGGTTAAATACAATCGTATGGATATATTACCTTTTATTTTACACTAGTTAAGTGATTGTTAATAAACTTTTGGTAGCTAGGGAATATGTTCTTTTTTTTTGGCCAATGGAAAAGGGCATAATTTTTTTTTGTAAACTAGTTTACTGAAACAATTTTATTTTATGTTGTCTTTAATTAATGGGATTGTTTATTATTTTATGATTCATTTAACGTTGCTTACTTAATAATTAACTATTTTTATTTTTTTTGCTAACTGAAAGGTCTCGAACCAAGCACCAGATTTTAAAGTTTCCTTATATTAACTTTTTTAATGAAACACATACAGTATGGGATTTGAGGGAATTTTCTTGGGATTTTTAAAGTCGCTTAATTATCTTACGTTTTATTGGGTTTTAATTAGTATTGAATTTTGTAGGGTTCTTCGGACGGGCCATTTTTCTTCAGATGGGCCATTAATTTTGAAACGGTTTTCGTTTTGGTTCGGAGGGGCCATCAATTTGGTAGAAGTTTTCTTGGGACGGGTCAGAGATAGTGACCATTTAACTGGTCAATGTGTTGTTTGTAGTTTTGGACACCATCACTCTTCACGGTGTAGTGGCTGGCACACCTGCCATCACTTGGATTAGACAAAACAGGCAACATTAAAATTAACCCACTAACAATTTTTTTTTAATTTATCAAGAAACAATTTAGGACTCTACCTTTTAAATTTTTACCATATTGTTATAAATTATTTGCGGCCTTTTGTTTTATTTTAATTGTAATATTTTTGTTTATTTTTGGTAAATCTTTATATTCTTATTAGTTTTCAAATGGTGCACCTGGTCATTAAATTATTGTTAATTAAATAATTATAAGCGGTATTCTTATATATTTTTATATTTTATATATTTTTTTTATTGTAGACTTATTTTTATAAATGTATTCTTATCATCTCACTATAGAAAATTTAACAGTTACCCAGCGCATTCGCCATTTTATTTCGATTATGTATTTTTTTTGTAAACTCTTAAATTACAAATTCTAATTTTTGTAAACAATCTAATACAACCTTTTATAATTATTTTGTACATTTCATAACCCAGCGCATTCACCATTTTATTTTTGATTTTTTTTTTGTGTAAACTTTTAAATTACAAATTTATAATAAATTCTATTAACTATTTGTTTTAAATATAGTGTTTTATTTGGCTCGCCTAGTGTCTCCTTTTTTTCTAATGTTAATATTGTTTATTAAAATTTTTCTTACCTTTGAGTGGTAGTAAAGTTGAACGAGAGTTCCCAATTAAATCTTGGAAGGTCTCTGCTAGGCCTGGCACCAAAAGCAGTGGCGCCCAGTTTAACCCCCCCTACTCTCCGGCAAATGAGTTAGGGCATTTTTGCACGCTCTCTCTGCTACTCACCTTCAGCTTTACTGTACCTTAGCTATTTAATTGTTATTAATTTTATTTAAAAAAAAAAATAATAATAATAATAATTTTTTTGGCTGCCAACGGCCAAATAAAAGTTGGAAAAGTGTTTTTAGGCCAAAACACTTGGGTTAAAGCTACAGCGTGACAAACTACATGATTTTCGCGGCATGATAATACGCTGGTTATAAATAATATAATAATTTCGTATTTCTAGTAACTAAATATTAATTAGCAAAACAAATATTGTTTTTTTTCCTTAGAATATAATTATATTTAAACAAAAGTTTTAATAAATTTATTTAATAATAAAGAGTTTTTAAAAATTAAATAATAGTTAAAATAATTTTAAGTAATTGTACAGTAAAACCTTATTTTATGCTAGAAGTGTAGTAGTAAAAGTCATACTAACAAGGCAGTTGTACTCATATTAATAGATAATATAATACATTATATGATTTTGCTATAAAAGGTCTATTTCTATTTAGTAAATGCACGGCATTTATAAAAACTTTTGCTATCCCACTATTTAGATTTTTCTCATATTAAATGCACAGTCCTCCTGATTTTGACTAGGATTTTTACAGGAGTATCTTTTTCTAGTTGGTATTTTGGGACCATTAAAAATAAAAAATGATCTCATATGCACTTCTTGAAATTTCGCGTATTTATAGGCACATTGTCGGTTATCGCTTTTTTAATATCTGCCATTGAATCATTTCCAAATCTCGTTTTATGGGTCATTTTTTCATTTTGCATGAAGCAAGATTTCATTTTTTTTAATTGTCACCTCGATTGTCACTGACATTGATTGGCTACCTGAGACAAGAAAATTTTATCGCTGTGGTTTTTTAATGTTGGTTTTGTCAAGGTTGATCCAGGTAAAAATTTTGCTAGTGGAAAGCAGGCCTTTTTTATGGTATTTTGCCGATACAAAACGCTTAAGTGAAAAAGTGTACAAAATTACAAGTTTTAATAAATATTTAAAAATAAATCGACACCTACTAGGCCAAATGACATAACCCTAAAAATTACTGAAATGTGAAAAGTCCTTTTTCAATTATAGGGGTCAAACAATATTTAAACAAGGGATGTGACAAAAAATATAAGTTGATCAAGTTTTACTAAGTAAGGTTGAGTGGCGTAACCCAAGATGTCATCATAAAATACTCTGGCGCGCTAAAATAATTTAAAAGCTAATTGCCGTAAGAAAATTAATATAAGGATTTCTCGCTCTTCTAAAAAAATTGGTTTTCATAGTTTACGTCATTTGGACTTGGAAGTGTCAAAATTACCTTGAGAATGGCGGTAGACTTACTTTCAAAACTGGATCGATTTTTTAATTGTTAGATGATTCTTTATTTTTTTTTTGTTTGTTTTAGGCAATATTTATGTTTGTTAAGGTCAATCGATTGTGTGTTTTTTTATACCAGTACTTAGCACTTACTTAATACAAGATTTTGTGGCTGTCACAAAAGCTAAAAGAAACATTTTTATTGGATTGTTTTGGATCTTTTATTGCTTGCTTTTGAAGAGATATAATATATGTGTGTAATTATTTTCCCTCTCCCTGGAGAGGTCGACTATATATAGCTATTTATTGTTATGTAATTCTGGAACTCACAAACTTTATCAACTAACTCCTTGTTTCGGCTTTTAAAGTCCTAACCAGTGTTTATAGATCTCGAAAACATGTAAACTATGTCCCTAAATATATTTCTATAAAGCCTCTGAATAACACGAGGGATTAGGATAAAGTATTTTAGAAATTACAGAGCTTTTATACAGATATAGTATTTTTAAAGTTTCAGGGACACCTATTCAGACATTTTTGCACAAATATAGTTATACAAATAAATTGTTGCATATATTAAAAGATCTAATACCAGTTTTTGGTTCATTAATTTGAATAATTATTTAAAAAGTAGTTTTGTTTAATATTTTTGGGTAACTATAGTTTTAAAATTATTCTAATTTAAGGGATTTAAAAACTATAACTAACACATAAAAAATATTTAATCAATTAATGATATAACTGTAACAATTCTTGTTAAGCCAATGTGGTGGAAGGGACTAAGTAACCAAGATATTTATTTTTCAAATTGTTCAATTTAAAAAGATCTAAATACTAAGTTTTTTTCATTAAATAAATAATTATTTAAATAGTTTAAACAGCTACATGATTTTGCAGGCAGGATAATACGCTGCGCTGGTTATAAATATAATAATTTCGTATTTCTAGTAACTAAATATTAATTAGCAAAACAAATGTTTTTTATCTAGGAATATTTAATAATAAAGATTTTTTTAAAATGAAATAGTAGTTCCAGTAATTCTAAGTTATTCTACAGTAAAACCCTATTTTAGGCGAGAAGTGTAGTAGTAAAAGTCATATTAGCAACGCAGATTTTACTAATAATAATAAAAGATAATATGATACATTTAATGATTTCGCTATAGAAGGTCTATTTTAATTTAGCAAACAAAATGCACGGTTATTATAAAAACTTCCGGTATCCCACTATTAAACCCAAAAGTTTTGGTTAAAACGATCAAAACTTCATAGGGAGCATAAAAAGTAGTTCTATTAATTTCTGAAAATTAAATGGCCTTAAGAAGCATAGGAGAATCAAGATACTAAAAAAAAATTGATACCAAAGTACGTATTAAAACTGTACTGGTTTATTTAAGTAAGATTAAAATTATTGTCACATATCTCAAAATAAAATAAAGTACAATATATATTAGAGGAATCCTTTACTAAAAGAAGCTTTTATTATAATATATTATTATGTATGTTTTTGGCAAAATAAATATTTATTCAAGTTATACAGAGTCAAATACGAAGCGGAAAGAGAATGGAGTCCAAAATTGCGCTTTAAAAGTTTTAAACATATCCTACTTTTACACAAGAATTTAAAACTTGAGCAAACATAATCTAAAGTTTCTAAAACAAGGTTTTCCCCCTGTACTTTTGAGTATACTTTATAAAATAAAATTGTTTTTATTAGTTTCTTGTCGGTGACAAATAAGGTTATCTTTTGTGTCCCTTAAGTTAAATTAGAGGTTTTCTCATGGAGCTAAGGGCTCAAGGAACATAATTTAACACAAATTAGAAGCGTTTAAATTCTTGTAAAAACCGAAACCACGTTAGTTTTTAAAGCCGGAATGCTTTATCATTTTAGCGAAGATGGCTTGTCAACCGGCTAGATGATTATCGGTCGCAACGCTGACATCTCTAAAGCTCACTCCTTTGTACAGGGTCTTTGATTATATTTGCGTGGAATCTGAAACCTTTATTTTTGGAGAAAGATAAAAATGTTTTATATAAAAACTGTAGTTTTTTCCATATTATCTTTTGAAATTATCAGTAAAAAATATCGCAATAAAAAAAAGGAAAAATATAGGCAACTTTAACTTTTTTAAATAAAACATCCTGTATATTATGCGCTTCAACAAAAGATCTTTTTTTTTCTAATTTTAAATATATATCGACGCTTAAGAAACAAACCTCGTATCTCCATTTTTTGAAATTGAGGTTATTTCTTAAAATTAATACTTGCTCCTATATCCAATGGTTACCAATTGCTCTTATGTCCAAGGTTAATATTAACGCCTTAAATAAACATCAAATGATACCTCGTACATCCACAAAATATCGAAATACCTTGTATCTCCACAGCCTTACAAAGTTTTGGAGATACGTGGTATTTTGGCGGGAAAAGGGAGCACGTGAGTAGGACATACGAGCTATTTATTATGCTTATTATGCCAGTTTACGTTTTACAGCTGTGCAAGTTACCAGTGTGTAGTGTTTTTAGACTTGTTTTTTGTACTCCCTAAAGAAAAAAAATTGCAGAAACTGAATAAAATGGATTAAAGCGATGATGGAATGTTTACTGACAATGAAATCATGGAGGCTTTTAGAACAAATGACTATGGAGTAAAACTACAAGGTGATTATTGTTATAATTATTATCCTTTGTTTATATAAAAATAAGTTGTGAGTAAGAGTTTTTATGTTAGTGCAGTAATTGGAAGCTAGGAAATATTTTAGTTTTTTTTCTTATAAATTTGTTATAGTATTCCTACTTAAAAAAATTTTTTAATCAGATTTACTAGATCAGTAATTTCTTGTTTTTAGCCCACCCCTAATTATTTTAGAAATTGATGATGATATTAATTTGGATCATTTGCAGTCAGGTTTAATATCAATAAATGATTACAACAAATAAAATGCATTTGAACTAGATGAAGATCAACCACTGTCCAATGGTGCTGAAAATCCAAGTATTAGTAAAGGTATTGCAACTGTTGATCAAGAAATTTGTGAGTTTATTGACCTTAACACTAACAATATTTTACATAAACTAAAAAGGAAAAATAAAGCAGATTCAAATGATTGGAAAGTTAAAAAACAAAAAAAATTAAGGATGAAAGGCCAAGAATACCTAGGGTACAGAAGACCAGGAAACAGTAGCAAAGTGTTTCATGACACCATGAGAGAAGCAAGAAAAATGAAGGAGCTATGTAATTCAGAAATTTGTAGAAAATCTAGAAAAAGGTTTTGCAATGAAATCAAAGAAGAAGAAAGACTGGTTCAGTATGAGAGATTTTGGAACGATATGGACTGGGAGCAAAGAAAAGTTTTTGTCTCTTCCCTGGTTGACTGCCAAACTGCTTCAAGAATTAGGACAGAAGCAGATAAATCAAGAAGAAGTTCCACTTTAATATACCATTTAAAAATTGGGGGAATCAGAAAACAAGTTTGTAAAAAAACTTTTCTAAACATCTTTAGCTTGGGTGAATGGTCAGTAAGAAAACAAAAATGAAGCGAGGAGTGAAAGTTAAGAAAAACCAAGAAAAAGCAACAAAAAAAGGATTTGATAGCTTATTTAGATGCCATACCCAAATTACCATCTCACTATTGTAGAAAACAAACAGACAAACTATATTTAGAACCGCTTTTCAGAACTATGACACAATTTTTTAATCAATATGTTAATTATTGTAATGAAAAGCAGATCTTACATTTAAGTAGACAAGTGTTTGATAAAACTCTTCTGAAATGAAAATCTCAATTTTTCACCCTAAGAAAGATGCTTGCGATACTTGTGTGAAACACGAAATTGGAAATTTGACAGATGAAGATTATAAACTACATATCGAACGAAAAGAGCTAGCAAGGCAAGAGAAAAATGAAGATAAAAAGAAAGCTAAAGAAGGGAAATGTTACGTGCTTACTGCAGATCTTTAAGCTGTAAAATTGGCACCTTTTTTTAACGCTAGCGCTTTATACTACAAAACAAAGTTGTGCGTTCACAACTATATTCTATTTGACTTAGCTACTCATGATGCAGTTTGTTACTGGTGGAATGAATCCGAAGGTGAGCTAGTAGCTTCAGTTTTTGCTAGCTGCCTCATAGATTACCTCAACAAGTACAAAGATTATGGAAAACCTATCGTGATTTGGACGGACGGTTGTACATATCAAAATCGCAATTGCGTATTATCAAGTGCCCTTCTCATGTCTTCTATTAATAATAATATTGTAGTGGAACAAAAATATTTAGAACGTGGCCATACTCAGATGGAATGTGACTCTGTACAGGCAGTTATTGAAAACAATTTGAAGAACAGAGTTATTCATCTTTCTTCTGATTATGTTGCTGTTGCCAAAGAAGCACGAACGAATCCACGACCTTACGAGGTAAAATATTTGTCATCCGATTTTTTCTTAAACTATGCAAGTGAAAAAAAATTGCCATCAATAAGACCTGGTTCTCTAACAGTAAATGAATTAAGATGTATTAATTACTTACCAGAAGGTAAAATTCTGTACAAATGTAATTTTTCTGAAGATTATAAAGAATTACCCCAAAGAATAAAAACTTTTAAAAAGAACCCTGGATACGTGCCTCCAAGATTATATAAAAATCCTATAAAGATAAAAACCACCAAATGGCAACACCTTCAACAATTGAAAGATGTTCTACCTAGGGAATGTCATCATTTTTATGACAACGTTCCACATGAATAATTTTTTTTTCTCTATTGAAAGACTCAATAAAACTTGTTAAGAGCCAAAGTGTTTATTTCATTATTATTTGGAGTTTATTTTATTTTTAATTAAATTATTTATTAGTATTGGCATTGAATTTGTTTTATTTTATAATAATATATGATTTTTGTCTAAATAGTAGGAATTAATCGCATCTCCCGATTATATATCATATTAAAATATAATACCACGTATCTCCATTTTAAACAAGGTAAATTAAAAAAATAGTTTTTATTAATAAAAATAGCCTGTTTGGATTAAAAACCATTTAAAAAATTATTTTAGGCATCTTAAATCATAAAATGTAGGTATGAATCAGTTTTTTTGGTCTCCTGTAAAATTGCTGTTTGGGAGATACGAGGTATTGTTTCTTAAGCGTCGATATACATTGATGATATTTGGATGAATGATGGATTGAATAAATTGAAAAAAAAATATACTAGTATCAAGAAAGCCCTGAAAACAATAAAATTGTTATAATAACTTCGACGTCTCGATATTGTAAAAAGTTAAAGGTTATTATTTTAACTATTAAAAATAATTTATATTGCTTTCTTGTCGATGGGCCATTTACAAAAACAAAAAATTGCTATTGTTCGTCTTTTTTATGGCAACAATAATAATAACGACCGTGCAAAGGGAATATCACTTATTATATTCTTAGCAACAAGTACCATCTATAGACACTATTGAATACATAGTAAGAAAGTTTATAAACTTCAAAATAAAAAAATTGATTGTAGGATGAAATGAACACGAAGATTTGGATATTCTCGTTTTTTTTCCAGGATAATTATTATACTTTTTCTATTGGACTAACCCCCACTACTTTTAATAATTTTAGAAAATCCTGAAATCTCAATTATGAATGCAGCATCTAAACTTATTATAACAGATTATAAAATTTATTTAACCTTAAAATTTTACAAATTTTATCCTAAAAAATCAATGTCCTTTGCAAATCTTTATGAACAAAACATGCAGGACCCACCTGAGTATGCATTGGAAATAGCTAGGTTTATAGCAGGATCTAGAGTTTTTAAATAAAATTCTATTTACCGACGAGTCTTCCTTCACTATAGCAGGCAAATTTAATCGTAAGAATAAAAATTATTGGTCCAGAGAAAACCCTCACCAAATTCAGCAACACAACAATATTATTGTTTCCATGGCTTTCTTGATACTAAAATAAAACTTTTATGCAATTTGTTTATAATTTAAGCTAAAATATCTCAAAATGGTTTATCAAATATCATCATTGTATATATATATATATATATATATATATATATATATATATATATATATATATATATATATATATATATATATATATATATATATATATATATATATATATATATATATATATATATATATATATATATATATATATATATATATTAAAATAAAAAAAAGATCTTTCGTTCAAGCGCATAATATACGGGGTGTTCCATTAAAAAAAGTTGAAGTTGCCAATATTTCTCAATTTTTTTATTGCGATATAATTTTACTAAAAATTTCAAGAGATAATATGGAAAAAATCCTACAATTTTTATATTAAATATATTTTTTCTATCTTGAAAAATAAAGGCTCCAGATTTCACGTAAATATAATCAAAGACCCTGTACAAGTTTAAAAATAAAAAAAATCATATGTAAAATTTTGTTGTGCCAAAAACGTGATCCCCTAATTCATAACTAGCTCTTGGACTTACACCCGCCCCTATGGCTAAGTTACAATAATAAATTTCGTAAGAGAGCGGAGCAAGCAGATTTTACATGTCACGTGTTTTCGGAGCGGCTCATCTGCTGAACGAGCAGATTTTTATATCACAAGGTCTCGTTGTGATATGAAAATCTGCTCGGTCGCTTGGAGCTTTAATAATACAACTTAGCACTTAGCCTATGTGTATGTTTTAATTTTATACCAGAAAGTAGTATTTAGCCTTAATCAATGATTAAGTTTTATGCAATTGCCGATTTTAAACAAACTTTAATAAAACCGGCTTGATAAAAATACGAATAATAAATTTATTACACAGCAATTAAACATATTAGTCTGCAGGTATAAGAGCCCCCGCGCACTAGCAAATTTTTCAAAGCAACTACTTAGTTGTTTTGACGAAATTCGAATAAAACACACGGTATTTAATGCCGCTCCGCGCACAGTTGATTTTTTAAATGCCGTTGTGGTGTACTCTGCTTTGTACTTGGGTTCGTAGTATCTGGTACACGTCAAGAAGTCAAACAAGAGACTTTGTATAAAACATACTTTAATATAAAAATAGAAAAATAGTATAAATGCCTCTTAGGCTTTTAGTAACTAACTTATCTTTACTGTATCTAATGTATCTAATCTTAATGTGTATAAATCAAGTTATTATATATATATATATATATATATATATATATATATATATATATATATATATATATATATATATATATATTTAAACATTAAACAATCATCCTTTAATATACACAGTTTACAATAATATATGAGTATTGTTATATAAACTAATATTTAAATAATAACATGGGTAACACCCTGTTAACCTTCACGGTCAATTGCTTTAGATACGTGCATTGGATTGATGACCTAACAAGTACTAGTGACTAACCTTTCAAGATTATTCTTTAGCCTTTTGTTTCAACCATGAATCCATTACACCTTCCCGCAAAAGTTGAAAAAAAAATGTTTTCTGAACTTTTTTTCATTCTGCTATCTTATATACTATGTACAATTTAAGACTTAAAAATAAGGTTTAATAATATTTTTATGTACCTCCTTAGGTTTATCATTTACATTTAAAACTACATTGGGATTCTTAATATCTAAAATTTTAAATGGACCTTTAAACAAAGGTGCTAATTTATTCTCTACATTTTTTTTTTCTATTAGGACCATGTCTCCGATTTTATAATTATAGCTATTGCATCTTTTATTGGAGTTTATACGCTTAGTTTTGAAAAATTAAGTTATTTCTTGCATCGTTCCACGCAGTCTGCAATCTAAATTTCAACTCAAATGGGTAGTCCTCAAAATTATAAATAGGATCGATTTGATTATTAAGGTTTGACGGGATTTTGCTTACTTTACCAAATACAAGCTCGTATGGTGTATAGCGTGTTAGGTGTTTACCGTGTTGTTATATGAAAACACCAATACGATACCCAATCGCTCCAATTACTTTCTTTATACTTTGACAATTGCATACGCAAATACGCACCCAAATGTTTATGTGAGTTTTCCAGACCTCCAAGCGTTTCATGATGGTATGCTGTAGAATTTAACTGTTGGATCCCTAATAGTTTACAAGCTTCTTTAAACGTGCTAGACATAACTTCCAAACCTTGGTCCGTTAGGATTTCACAAGGTATCCCATATCGTAGTATAAAATTTTCTACGAATGCCTTTGCTACCGTTTTAGCTTCCTTATCCTCTATTGGATATCCTTCCACAAACTTTGTTAAGTCGCACTGAAGCGTCAAAATGTATTTTTTATTTTGGCTATCCTCAGGTAGAGGGCCTACAAGGTCAAGTACAACCTTTTCGAATGCCGTACTTGTTATTACCATTGGTACCTTCTTCGGATTTGAATGCTTATACCTTTGGCAATTATCACAGTTTTTGACAAAGTGGCTTACGTCTCCTTTGAGACCTGCCCAAAAATATCGTTTCCTTATATTGTTGTACATGCGTTGTACACGCATGACCACCGTTGGTAACGTGTGAAAATCATTTAAGATTATATGTCTTAATTTTTATCTGTTATACGTTCCGCATCCCGAACTATATTTATTTTTATAGTCAGTTTAACATATGCGATTTACATTTATTGTAAATTTAAAATTCTCACTTTATATTTTTAATATATATTTAATTAATATTATATTATATAATATATATATATATAATTATATATATATATATATATATATAATATATATTTATATTAAATATATAATTATATATTAATATATAATTTTTAGGAATATTTTTCTATGCACCATTTAATCCAGATGTCTCAACGATGTACCTAAGTCTACGCTGATCGACTGTTCTGGTAAAATACATAGTTTGTGAATTCACATTGTAAATAAAATTATCACAGTACTGGTAAAATTGCAATTTTTAAGTTTTGCCAACTCTGTTTTAGACACTACTTTTAATTCAATCGTGTCATTGGAAGTTTTAAAACCTCGCTACAACAGGGTTGATCAACCTATCCCTCCGGTCTGTACGTCTTTTGTCTCCACGGTTGTGGTTAGTTCTGGTTTTGACACAAAACCCGCTCTATCTCTAACTTGTGCTCTAGTTAACACATTCACACTCTCACATATTTTTTCATTCATTCCTTTTAAGTCTTTAGATTCTATAACTATATTGAAAAATTAATTTCTGTGGTACCGATAGATAATGTGGATCCGGCTATTCCTTGTATTTTTAGTTTTTTTTCTAGTGTCTACTATTTCATTATTAATTAAAGAGTTCTCAAAAATACAAGAAATACTCGCTCCTGAATCAATTAGAAACAATAATATTCTTCCATTATAATTAACACTTATGTAATTTAAGGCGTTTATATTGTAACTTGATATCTTGTTATTTTCGTGGGTCACGAAAAAACTGCCTTACGTTTGAACTTGAATTATCGGTTGTAGCGCTACTGTAAGCACAATAAACCCGGTTCGCCGGTCTGTTTCGACCTCGGTTCTGATTACATTGTGTGTAGCTGTTGTTTTTATTATTGGTTCCCTTTTGGTAATTTAGATTATTGGCCTTTGGTTTAGCCTATAATTATCAAAGGGGCGATAATTATTTTTGTTACCTCTTCCCTGGCCATGTGGCCTGTAATTAAAGTTTTTTGAGCCTTTCATGTGAAACACACTAGACTGAGGGTGTTTTGTTAGCTCCTCTTCCCTAGCTGCTAACACTGCGTCTTTTAAGTTTTGGTAATTCCTGGCCTTTACTATAGTCCTTAGTTCGTTACTCCTAAGTCCATTTGCAAAAGCGTTTACTGCAATTTTCTCGTTTATCCCTCGCAACACTCCCATTGCGGCTGTATTATTATCGGCCTGCGCTATCGTTAGATCGACCAATAGTGTCTCGATCAACTTTGCGTAATCGTCGATACTTCTGCCGTCTTGTCTTGCGTTATGTAATTGTGTCGATAAAACTGCTGGTGATTTTTTCGTTAACAACCGGTTTTTTATATCCCCTACTAGCTGTTCCACTGTACCATACGAATTCTCTAACCTTAGTTTTGCATTTTGCGTTAATTTTGTTTTTAAAACGTAATTAATCAATAAGGTTTGCCCATTATTGTCGATAAGACTGCTATATAACTCAATTGCGTCAATTAACTGTTTAGTGCTATTTTCCGTGTTATCCATAGATGGTAACAAAGATGCCGCTGTTCTTAAATCAAATTTTTCCGCCATATTTATTTCCTCGGTATTACTATTATTTTTTAATTGTTCAGTTGGGTTATTTCCCTTAACCAGATCTTTTAGTCTTTCGTTCAGGAGAGAACGCGATTTAAAAAGGTGAGATTCAATAGCTTTGTTATAATCTGAATATGATTTTTTAAGGTTTGGGTCGTCAATAGCAGATGCTTGGACCTCTTTTTGTATATTATTAAACTTATTTTCTAACTTCCCTACTTCTAGAATTAAATTATTTACTCTAACTAAGTCTATTCGGCGTTCTTTTGGCTCTTTTTTTATAATGTCGCACAATTTAACTGAGTCCTCGTATATGCTTTTTAGCGAATTAAATACCATAATATTGTAATAAAATTAAAAAATAATAATTTCCAGACTAATAAAATGTTCTCTGAGAGCGCTTGAGCGTCGAGCAGACTTTAACACAATGTTCATAATAAATATACAAATAATAATAATAAAAAAAACTTTTTCCACTAATAAACTTACATACTATACTGCTGTCTGTGTTCTGGGTTGAGGGTTGATCCTTGTTGTGGGGTTATGTCCAACGCTGTTCAGTGTTCTGGTTCTGGGACTTCTCAAACTACGCTGGGTTCTGCTGCTGGAGTTCTGAAGTACATACTTCTGGAGAGATTCTTCTTAAGTTGTTTTCGATAGGTCTGCTTTATTTTTAGTAGGAACAACAATACAACAACAACTGTCAATATATATAGTAGTACTCTTACATCGGTAGGCACTTGGATGCTTTCTTGTTCCACGATGAAATTTGAATTGACTACTCCAGAGTCAGTAATTTCCGCATGTTTGGAAGATGATTTGCCCATATTGGCGTCTATTTACCATATCACTGGACGGTATGCACTTTTTCTGACTTCTCAACATGTAACTGGTAGGATCGCCATGTGGTGTACTCTGCTTTGTACTTGGGTTCGTAGTATCTGGTACACGTCAAGAAGTCAAACAAGAGACTTTGTATAAAACATACTTTAATATAAAATAGAAAAATAGTATAAATGCCTCTTAGGCTTTTAGTAACTAACTTATCTTTACTGTATCTAATGTATCTAATCTTAATGTGTATAAATCAAGTTATTATATATATATTTTATAACATTAAACAATCATCCTTTAATGTACACAGTTTACAATAATATATAGTATTGTTATATAAACTAATATTTAAATAATAACATGGGTAACACCCTGTTAACCTTCACGGTCAATTGTTTAGTACGTGCATTGGATTGATGACCTAACAAGTACTAGTGACTAACCTTTCAAGATTATTCTTTAGCCTTTTGTTTCAACCATGAATCCATTACACCGCAGCTAAATAATTGCGTCTGGACCTATTCTGAGGGTGAGTTAACAGTTGCTGGCAGAAATAAACCACGAGGGTTTCTGTCTAACCGCGCGCAATGTCAACTATTCAGTTGCTGGACCACCTTTATTCAGAGAGGTTTTTCAACTTTTTTTTTTGCTTTTAGCGCATTTCATAATTTTTAAAACAATGGCGGTAAACGTTATTTGGACTGCTATCAACCGGTGTTTTTTGGGGAATTTTATAATTTATAAGGATTAAACTAAGCGCCCGATTAAAACATATCCATTTCTGTTTTTTTTTTAATAATAAAATAGATAGATGATTCTTTAATGGTGTCTCAGAACACTCACATTATATTTAATTATTAAGAATACATTTAAATTTTATTATATTGCCATAAAACACAACCTTGGGGTAAAATAAAGTAGTCGTAATATGTAAAATAATCCCTGCTCTCAGTACCTGGCACCTTTCCCTTATTCCAATATTTTCAATCTGTTTAAATGGGCATTCATACAATGAATCCCCGAAACGAATGTCATCATGTCTTCTAACATAATTATGAAGGATGTAACATGCTTTTACAGTGCTGTCAAAAAATTCGACATTAAATTTAAGTCAGGTGGCCTATAAAATATGCGCCATTTGTTTGCTAAAATACCAAATGAGGATTCCACCACTCTGCGTCCTCTTGTTAGTCTGTAGTTAAATATTTTTTGGTTTACTGACAGATTTTTGTTAGGATACGGTCTTAATACTCAGTACAAATGGCATTGCTTTTTCATTTTTATCATTGGAAAGATGTTTAGATCAAGGGACGTTTAATTCATTTCTTTTAAGTAAATTTAAAAAAGAAAGTAGCTTCTATGAAATACGTTGAATAAGCTTAGAAGCAACTATTTAGTCGCCAGTGCGCGATGGCGGACTACTCACGAGTGAATAAACTGTTTAGTTGCAGTGATTAAAGTTGCCAATGCGCGGGGGCCCTAATACTAAGATTTAGGTTGTATTTTTCTAATAAACAATTATTTATTAGACCAAAGGTAATTATAATATTAAATAATTTAATTATGGCCACTTTTTTTCCTGCTAAATAGTTTAATATATCAAGGCATATGTTTTATCTACACAACATTAAGTTATGCTTTACAATTATTGCAGATAGAAATGTGTTTAGCACAAACACCAATAATTATCTGATAACTAAAGAAGACAAAAGAATAGCAATTAAAAAATAATACACCTATATAAAAAAACCAAATAAAATTTTAGTATACCATATAACAAGAAAATATAATAATTTATTTTTAAAAAATTAATTAAAATATACTTTATGAATCAGTTTTTTATATAGGTATTACTAAGTATAATAAACTAGACATCAAAATTAAATCAGAAAATAGTCTTAGAAAATTAAGTTAATTATTTATAACCGAAACAAAATAAATAAAAAATTGACCGGTAAATGTTTGAAAAACTTAATAATTTGTAATTTATTAATGTAAAACTGGCAAAAAACTATATAAATCTTACTACTACTACTACTACTACTATAAGAAAAAATTAAAAATATTTAGTTTAAGGATCATAAATCTTCCTTCTTAATAACAAAGAAAATTTATATTTTAAGGGGCACTTTTTAGAATCATTTGTTTCCTGGTATTTTCCACACGAAAAAGTAAAAAACCCACATCTTGGAGTCATTCGTTTTCTAAGCAAGAGTTTAAATTTTGGACAATAGCTTGTAATAAAGGGAACACAAGAAAGGGATAAAAAACGCATTGTTTAAATATTATTTTTTATATTAAATATAGTAAACACGCGAAGGACCTATACAAAATGTTGAAAAAATATAAAGAGATAAAAGTCGCAAAAAAAGGTAATTCAATTAAAGACATTTTTTATATTTTAAACTTATTTAAATGCAGTAAAGAACATTCTAAAAGAATAAAATTAAATGACGGCAATCTACATGTCGCAGCGCTGCTCAAAGAAGTGTCATAACGCAGAAAAGTAGAGTATCGGGAAAAACGCGTTTGAAATTAGTTCTAACACTTTTTCTTAGTGTTTTGATACAAAAACAATTAAAATGAGCACATAAGTTATTTAAGTACTTTTTAAAGGTTTTTAAGGCAAAATATTGTTTATTAAAAGTAATTTTATGAGTACAAAAATATTATTCAGTTTAAAAATACTAAAGGAACATAAACAATTACTTCACAGTATGTCATATGTCCACTTTTATCAACAAATCACCATGCGACGCCAGGAGGGGTAGACCATAGTCTAAAGAAATTCTATTGAACTCAAGCGTGCCGCGTAAAATGCCCCTCCCGCCTACACCGATCCCTTGCCTATCGCCTACCCAGCGATCTTACGGAATAGCCGTGTTAAGCTTAGTTTTTGCAAGTGCCTTCGGTCCAGACGTCGTGAATTTATATAAGCGAAATCGTTTTTGCACGTTTTACGTTACACACTATTTTTAAATATATTTGGTAGTTTTTCTTATTGTACTGTTGATAAGTGTTGCGTTACTACACGTAACTGTGTTATTTTATAATCTTACAACAGATAATATTATTGGATTTGAAGAACTGTCCAATAAAAGATCCAATAATATTGCCACCACTGCTTTAGTGGTACTGGTGAGAGGAATATCGCATAAGTGGAAAATGCCTATTGCCTATTTTTTCACCCAAAATTCCACAAATATTGAAGATTTAAAAAAAATAATATTCGAGTCGATTCGAAAACTTTAATCGGTAGGTCTTAACGTTTTGAAAGGCCAAGATAACTGCTTACTTTATTAAAGAAATTAATAAACTATTTGACTTATTAAATTCCGGTAACCCAATAACATGTCAAGCTTTTATAGATACTGTAGAGCATATTAAATTTTTAAATAAAATGGACACCCTTTTTTCAAATTTAAAAGTTTTGGACAGAAATAAGCAAAATGTTTCTAATACTCTTAAGTTTGTATATGGATGGAGACTAACTATTTTATCAGTTTAACAGTTATGAAAAAAATTACAACAAACAAACTACCCATTTTTACTAACTCGTCATTTAAATCAGGACTTTTTAAAAATTATTTTGGTTAAATTAGAAATGTTTGTAAAAATGTAAAAAATCCAACAGCCATTCAATTCTGTAGAGCCTTAAAAAAATGTTCGCGTTAAAATCCTTTGACCCAGACAGAAGGTGGAAACACATCAGAAGAAGCTTACCATATTTAATTAACGATTGCCCCTGACCTTTTAAAAGAAGGATCATTTTTACCGAAAAAAACAAGAAAAAAAATCACTTCCTTCTAACACTTCAAAATAACCATTATAAAAATTTAGAAACCGAAGAGGGCAATGCTTTGGGATATGTTGGTGGATACTTTTTGAAGAAATGTCTTTTAAAACACACTTGCGCCATTTGTGCAAATTATTGTAATTCTTCTGAAAGTAATAGATCTATATTGTTTGGGAATTAAAAACCCATTTGAGGCCTAAAAGTACCACCAAAAATATTTTTAAATTATTTGCAATCTTATAACCTATTTTTTTAGAGTTACAAAATGGGTTATTTATGTCTTGGGCTTAGCTGTTCGCCGTGTAGAGCAGAATGCCATGGGTAAGAATTTGCTTTTTTATAACGAAAGTAAATTAGGCGCCACGGTGTTTCTTCTATATATAGTTACATAATCGTTTTAAATTGGTTTGAAACCCCGAAAGTAACCAATTTCTAATAATTAGTATGATGTTTATGAAATCTCGACAAGACTGAGATAAAAGTGACTTAATATAAATATATAAAAAGGGGGATTAAACTCATAAACAGTCAGTTTAAATATATTATATACTTACATATTATTTAAAATACCCCATACCATTTAAATAAATGTAATTTAAAACATTTTCTAAAAAAAAATTACTTGAACCTTTCTGATTTTCTTTTAAACTCAACGCAATTGTGTAAAAAGAACGCCTATTACTACCTACCAAGGAAGTTTAAAGGTGTATGGAAGACCAATACTGTAGAACAAAATTGTCCAGGCGTGCAGGGCAGCGGGAATAGGGGGTTGGCCCCCGAAATTTGCGCAATGAATAGGTCAGGGCCGGATTTCCATAATTCTTTGTTACTATCTATAAAATTGACATCATCAAATGTCAAATTCTAACATTCACTTTTTTTTTTATTTTTTGCACAAAATTGTTGGTTATTAAAATATACTACTATAGAATATTTAAAATTATTGTGTAATATTGGATTTTATATCATCTGATATAATATGGAAAGAGTAGATGGCGCCACTTTACTGCCTTCTATTTAAATGGTCGATATTTTTGGAAGTTTTGTATTTTTACCAAAAATCTTTGTAAATAAATAAAAACACGATTTTTTAAAATAAATTTTAAACATTGTATGATAGTATTATGTACTTATCACCAATTTTGTGATAAAAGAAGGGCAAGATAGTGTAAATGAGTTTAATCTAATCCTAAAATTCTGGTTGTACATTAAAAAGTGAAAATTTTTATAACTGCTTTTTAGGCATATACTTTTCACTAATAAAAAACATTCATGAGACAGAATAACAGTGGTTAAAAATGTTTAGAAACCCTTTTGGGTACCTGAGCCATTGTAACAGTATCCGTTAAATGTTTTTGTGTACGAATGTCGAGCTTAAAAAGTTGATAATGCAAGATTAAAAAACCCAAAAAATCTAATTTATTTTTAAAAAATGGATTTCTCAAAAGGCCCCCTTTCCGAAAAATTTTGGGGCGGGGTTTTTTGGGATTACAAATCTGAAAATATCTTTTCGGCAACTTTTCTTGAGATCTTCATATCAAAGTTGAAAATTAAACTAACCTCTTTTCACTTTTCTCCTTTTTTTTTACAATTTTATTTTTACAAAAAGGGCACAAATATTTATAAACCCCTTTTTTAAAACCCTTTGTATTTTTATTTATTTTACATTTTTTTTTCCATTAAATTGCAACTTTTGTTAAAAGGAGCCCATATTTGCTAAAAAAAAAAATTTAAAAAAGGTGTAAAATAAACATAAAAACATTTTTTAGAAGGTGTTTGTGAAATATTTGCCAGTTTATTAAAAAATCAAAAATTTTTAAAAAAAAAAGGGAAAAGGGAAATAAGGTTAGTTTATTTTCAATTTTGTGTGAACTCGAAAACGAAACATTGCAATTTTTTTCAGTTTAATCAGCCCCCCAAAAAACCCTGTATAAATTTTGGTAAAAGGAGAACCTTTCGAGCAATTAAAACAAATACAGAAAAAGAAAAAAGGAACTTTAACATAAAATTGTACTTTTTCATTCAATTAGGGGGACCTAAATATATTAAAATTTCCTGGTCTGCCCGTAATCAATAATTTTGATCCTTTAAAAGAGTGTACAAATTATTAAATGAAATAAAAGTATCTAAATGTAAACCTTTTCCTTTTTAATAATCCAAAAATACACAAACATTAAAAAATCATCAAAAAGATAGTTAAGATTCCCTTCTTTTTCAATAATATTTCCTAAAAATTTTAATTTTCTATTATTCATAATTGATAATTATTATTTATTTTACCTAACGTTACTTTTAAAAGAAACCTAATTTAGATAAAAAAATATTACCAAAGTTAAAAGACGGTATGTTACCCTTGGTTTGCAAGCAAAATCTACAAACTCTGTATTTTAAAATTTTATAATTAAAACAATAAACACAAAATTATATCACAATTTAATAAACACTAATCACTAAAATAAGAGGGTTTTTTATCAACCCAAAAAACGGTTTTCCCGGGCTCTCAAAAAAGTATAATGTGTTGGGCTAACTTCCCCTGATTTATCAGGGAAAGTACAACACATTAAATTTTTTGGGGAAATTTTTGTTTTTCCCCAAAATCGGGGGGGCCAACTCTGATAGTTATTTTCATACGGGGCTGGACATTTTTTATCGAATGGGCCATAGCATTGGCTTCCATACCCCTTTTGCACCTACTTGTCAAGCAGAAGAATATACACCCTATTAAACCCCAAAAAAAAAAAATTAATTAATTTTAAACCAGAAATGGTCCCTAACAATTTCTATAAAAAGTAACAATAATAAATAAATTTTTTCATAGATTTTATTTAGTGAAATTTATATAAAATAGGTAAATACGTCGTCGAGTCCGATAGAAAATTCATATAAAAAGGAAAAATACAACCTGTTTTTTTTTTTGTTTAACTGCAGGTTAGGCTACCTGAAATGTCCTGCTATCGCTAACTCGAGTTGGTCACTATGACGGCATGTCACGTGGTCACGGTTCAATGAATACCATAAAAGATAAAAAGAAAAGGGCCCGGGAGATAAATTAGACTAGCGAATACACTCCATTAAGTGAAACCATTTCTAAAACCATGTTTAAAAAAAAATGTATTAGAACCTTCTAAGGTCAAAAAAAAATAAAAACCCTTTTTTAAAATAAAAACAGGTATTATTTGGGTATTTATGGGTATTCCCTGGCCAAGCCAAAAAACAATGAGAAAAAAAAAAAAAATTGAACACTAAAATGCGGGTTTAAGGACTGGCTCAACGAAAATCCAAAGGGAAAAATTTCTTTTAAACGGGGAACACAGCGGTGACGGGTAATGCGAAATCGTGTTCAGAAATAATCGATAAAGCCACTGGGGGTTTGTTGAGAGTGTTGTCACACTTTATAAAATAACTTTAAAAAATCGACGCTAAATTTTGTAAATAATTAATAATGAAGAAAACTAACATGAAAAATAAACTTGTAGCTTTACACGCACAAAAAAAAAAATTAGTTATCGAAGATAACTTTTTTTTTATCAAATAAAACGCTATAAGAAAAAAGAGTAAAAAAATTGAACCTATAAAAATAACATCCATTTTTAAAAAAAAATGGGGGATCGTTATAGTACGATGACCAGAACTAATTTTTTTTTATTATATGCGAGAGTTCATATTTATTATACATTAAAGTTTGCAAACGGGAAAACAAAAGCCAATCTGATAATAAAGATAAAAAAATTAGATATTAAAAAAAATGTATAATTTGTAATAATGTTTTTTTTTTAATTTAACCCACCTTTTTTCTTTTTTTTTAAAAAGTATTTATTTTTAATAACTGCTTATAAAAATAAAAACACAATAAATAGAACGCCCCCATAAAATATAATTAACCCGAATTAGTCTGCCCGTGGCCACCTGGCCGGGTGTGTTCAAGGAACGGCGGCATTTTTTACTTAAAGAGGATTATTATTAGAATATCTTTAGGCGGTAGGTAGACCGTCGGGGTAAAACTAAAACTTTTTTTATTCCCACCTACGCTCGGAACCCCATCGTTTTTTTCCCCTAAAAGGTTTTTCGTTAATATTTCGTAAGTCTAAGGGGTTTTTGCTGTAAAGTATACCAATGGATCCGGCTTACCGAAACCCACATTTCCTTTATTAACTTATTTTGGCCCAAAAAAAGACTTTTATCGATTTTTCCTCCGATATAGATAGATCAGATATTTTAAAAAAAAACAATAAATAGTCCAAGACAATT